>UZAN01039646.1:41298-72154 GCA_900618425.1 Echinostoma caproni
CAGGGGAATTTTTATAAATGTTAATCCGAGAGGGTAGCTGACGAAATGGGGAGCGTGTGGACGGATGGGAAGGACAAGACGATAGATCAGAGTGTAGTGGATGAAGAGGATCATCTAGAATCTTTTGTGCAAATTTAAAACAAGAGTTGAGGTGACCAACAATGAGTTCCGTGATTAATAAATCGATTGGGATTAATGATGAACGACTGATTACCACCAAACAACGGCGAATTCTTTTGAAGTCTTATTTTAAAATACCGGGAAACACTACAGGAGAGCAATAAAGTAGAGTGGGTAAAATGCATTGATGAACGAAAGATGACGGGATTGACTGTGGGGTTCGGAATTGCCTGAGTTTGCGTAACTGAAAAGATAGGCGTCTCAGTTTTCCNCGGATAGGTTTTCAGTAAAAGAATGAAATTCCGAAGGAAATGAAACTGTCTGACACAAAACAACGTCATTAGCATACTTCTGGATGTGCCAGGGGGTGCGACCGAAAGATCACTAATAAAGGCAGAGAAAAGATATGGAGATAGAACAGCACCTTGAGGAACACTAGAATTATTAACAAGAGGTTTTAATGTCCTCCTTCCTAATTTGATGCACTGGATCCTCTGTGTGAAATAGTCAACAAGCCATGAGAGCAGTTATTTTGGAGTGCCAAAAGATTCAAGTTTGAAAAGAAGGGATGATCGGGAAACAGAATCAAACGCGGACGAATAGTCAAGAAAAGCACAACGGACAGACTTGATCGAATTGTTCAATGACTTGCTGATAAAATGCACTAGAGTGGATACGGTGTTCAATGTAGATCTGTTTGGTTTGTATGCAAACTGAAGGGGGTCGTGATCGACTCAGAATGGCCTTTTTAGTTACCTTTAGAGCCGCTGAGGTCAACGCAGTAGGACAAAACCCTTTCGCAAGAACAGTTGAGGACGTGGATTTGAGGATCGGAATAATGGTCACTGGACGCCAAGAATGAGGAATCGACCGGGTAGATAGGGACTCATTGACGATGGATGCCATCACATTGTTTAGGGAAGCAACTCCATAGTTCAGTAGTGCCAGAGGAAGACCGTCAATGCCTGCAGCTGAGGATGATTTGCAGGATCGAAGAAGAATAGAGATTAAATCATTGGAAATAGACACTGAACTGGATTCATTGCATAGAAATGAGGGATTCGGGCTCACCTTTGACGAGTGGATGAAAGCGACGTTGGGGCTGTTGACATCCACAGAGGTATTAGAGCGTTTTCTGTTCTGCCCACAAAGAAGGCGAATACCTTGCCATAAAAGCCTGGTGTTCCTTGTTCGCAGAATTTGAACGACGAAGGTTGCATTGTGGTACGTTATCTCGGACGTGATTAAACCAGAATAGTGCTTTACAAGTGATACAAGACGAGAGTTGTGGGCCAGTTCTTTGTACCTTCTCAGTGACTTCAAAAAAGGTGAAGTAATTCTACCGTTACAGACAAACAGAGTTTTCATTGGACAACACAAGTTAAAAATCGATTTATTCGTTTCAGTGAACAGATTGATACATTTAAAAAGCGAAGGACAAGAATAAACCCAGACTAAACAATCACAATAGAACGGTTAAGAAGAAAGATACGGTTGGGTGAAAAGTCCTTTAGATGAAATTTTATCTGAGTAGAACGTGTGAATGCTTGATAGGCAGTGCGAGAGTATACTTTTGGTCTAACAAAAAGAATACTATGGTCACTGGTAGAAACCGGGGCCATCAGTTTGAGAGAGAATAATTTGGGATGGTTTGTGATCACTCTGTCCAGCACAGAACGTGCGCTGATAGGAGAATGTGAAAGGTCAGACAGACCAAACGGAAGCAGGGGAGAAATGCTTGTATGATTGAAATCACCAACAAGAAAGTGAAGATTTTCATCTAACAATGAAACTAGAAAAGGAATATAGGAATCGAAGAAAACAGAAATATCGGTCCGAGTACACGAAGAAGATATATACACATTGGTGACGATTGTACTTTTTGATGACCAACGAAGGACATTAGAGCGGTGTTTCGTCGTGTTTGGGACCAGTCAGAGGTGGGTATAATTTTCTTCCTCCTCTTTATTGAATAATTTACGCTAAGAAATATATGAATGACTAGACAAAATTTCTTGGTAACACTACCGAGTGTGCGGTTCCGGCCGCTCATCAGGCATACTTATCCGATGATCTCTTATCACTTTATTTATACACGGACGCCAAAGTCAAGTTTGTTACGGTTATGAGCATTCAACCCATCTACAAATATTGACTCATACTACTGATCCATAAATATACTGGTTCTGAAAGAGCTGTTCAGACAAATTTACCCGATGTTACAAATAAGGATATTGCGACGAAAATACATTTCCTGGGTCGAAGTATATGAACGAAGCGACAAGAGATTACCAGATACGTATGCCTGACGAGCGACAAGAACTGCAAAACCAGGTTGCGTGCTTCCAGGGAAATTTCTTTGACTCAGTCATATATTACATATTGTGAGATAAACATATGTATGAATTTTTTTACACTTTAGAAAGCTAAGGAAAAAGTGGAATATTTTTACCGTTCCACTTTGCATTCACATATGTGAATACTTGTACGCACACAGCTGCGGAATTTTCCCCACCAACAAACGGAAACCCACTTTTTTCAACTGTGACGTTCTTCAGATTTGGGAAACGTCCTGCTTTAAATATCTGTTCTATCCAGAGTAATATGTGGGCAAAATAGGGGCAGGTAAGCAAAAAAACGACAACATCACTTGTTCGTATGTGACCTCAGTCAAGTGTTTTCAGTTCATTCCAGGCCAGCAATTTCTGTGACCCAAATTCACCAAAAAATTGTCAATTTAATAGCTCAGTTAGCAAGTTCATCAAAACCGAAATAAAGTGATTTTATCCGTCTTGTGTTTTCTTTCACATTTCTCTTCAACTTCAGACCAAATCTCCTATCACTGTCGACACTGTCAGTGAATATTATATTTAACGTAATTACCTAAAATCTTCAATACAAATATTCCCACAAAACCGAGTTCATTGTATCTTGTGAATGAACCATCATTCAACAAAATTGAATCACATTTACTCATATTCCGTTTCAAAGAAATAACATCGACAACTTTGTTCAAAATCCCTCCTTTGTGATTTCCCGCTCATGGAAACTGTCTATCCACTGATGAACGAATGGGATCGGAACAGTGTGTGTGTGTGTGTGTGTGTGTGTGTGTGATCGACTGTGCTCAGAATGCCATTGAGGTTCTAATCCATTCATTCCAGGTCGGATAATTGATTTCAGACACGCCAGATTCGGACGGATAGCCCACCGTTTTACAGAATGTAAGACAGAGACGGTGAGAAATCGTATTGTGGCTAAGGACCTCGCATAGGAATTTATTGATTCTACCATGATCGTTCTTTGTTTTGGACATATACAACTCGGTTGAAGTGGTTCAAGCGGTGTTGTTCATCCCGCACTGCGAATATATATATATATGCATAACAGAAATGATTGCGCTTAAGAATTCAGAATAGATTTATTCAGGTAATGCACATGATCTTTGTAAATTTAGAACAAAATTTATATATTTATTTGGTTGCGGTTGATGCAGTAGGTTTCGAAGGACAAAGAATTCGAAATTTATTCTCTTCAGGGGTTTTAGATGTCTTAGCAGAGGAAGAAGGATGACGAAAGTATCCTCCAGATGTTCCTCTACCGTTCCTCTAAGAATATTGATTCGTACATCAAAATATACATCTGGCCAAAGGAGAAAAATCAGGATGAAATTTGATAGACAGACAAGCAATGTTTGCAAAGATCGTTTGGTAATCATCAAGGCTAGAAAATACTATTAGTCAGTCCTTCCATCAACACAAGCGGTAGGTTTATTGTCCTGATCCATTGAATTCTCAGAAGAGCAGCCCTGTATGCCACCAAGCGTGTCCCATCCCGACCTATGGTATTATATAAGGAAACGGTCGCCAAAACACGGGTAACCATGAAGTTAATACTGAATAAGCGATATGGTGGAATTAATATTTGCACTGGTTATCCGCACAAAACATCAAGTATCCAAGTGAAACATTAGATGAAGCGAATTTTTCCAGCAACTAAATGAAACCGTTGACCATTGTTGAGTTTCACTCATCCGAAAAGATTCTCCAAAAGAAGGAAATGAACCTGTGGTGATCCAATGCTCCGTGACATTGTCGAACAGAGTGACCCTATGCAGTTTTAGAATGACCAGCGAGAAACCAGTGTTCCCGACCAATCAAAATCCGTATTGTTCAAACAGGAGTAATGTACCAAGAACCACATGGACTGTGATTGGTCAATACTGGTACATCGTCGACATTCTTTTGCATCCGCCTATTGTTCGAGTGATACAGAACTATACAACCGGTCATCGGCTGTCCTTCGAAAACGTAGCATTTCATCTGGCACTTCTTACGCAAAATTTAGAGTGAATAGTTCAACAATGAATTTTCTGACCCGGGAAAATTGAGTAGTACAACAACCTACAATGCGTACATCTACGAAAGCTTTTTAAACTTGTAGCTGATTCTTTTGAGAACTAATCTCTGTGAGCTATGAATTTAATACCTGCACAATCTCCCGCGCCCTAAACCTACCTACCTCCATTTCACCCAAGCCAATCCACATTTATCAGGGAGTGTAGCTGACTGCACTTGGGCCTCTGATGGAAGTCCTATCCCCGTTCTATCTTGCCCTACTCCGACTGGTTAACGAGTCTCGTTCTATCCTTACAGTCTACCGGGTGATACTCTTCTTGATTAGCCATGTTCCTTTAGGCTGAGCACAATATACTTGCAAACACTTATGCGTACAAAACAAAATGTGTTTAGCTCTGATGCCCGATACCTTGGCCATCAATGTGTATTGTATTCAACAGCCCTGCATCTAAGACTCTTTATTCTTCATTATTAGATTTTCGTCCCCAACTAATCAGTCCAAGAAGTTTCGCTTGTCCTCTTCTAGGGACTCTGATGCTGTGGCTTCTGTTTTTGCTGGTGTTCATCTGGCTCCCAGACGGACAGCTAAAGTTGCACCGCTTGAATGAATTCCCGTTAACAGTTGGTTGTGCGCAATTGGGTTGAGACTCACTCAAAGCAAACATGTCGCTCGACAGATGTATCACGTTTTTGTCATTTCAGGGTACACATCCAAGATGAAGTCCGACATATATTTTATCAAAAGCTACATAACGTATTGCAATAAGCTAACCGGGCAGATATCGAGATTTTTACAGGATAAATGAATGCTATATTGGGTTGTCTATCTTCATCGGAGAGCTGAAAATGGGTTATTGGGTCTGCGCTACAGTCATCGGACAATCCTAGTCAGTCGGAACTTTAGACTCTACAACTTCTGGTATTCCAATTGGCGTCTTCTCTCTTAAATTCAACGTTGGACTCAGATTGACCACCTCTCGTTAATTCACAAACGTCGGGGTTGTATAGAAGATTGCCAATCTTCCTGGAGCACTGCTTTCAAATCTGTTCGGGTATTAATTTTAGTTAAGCTGTTCGTGTGCTTCAGTGGTCTCGCTTCCACTTTGACTCTGGCCTTCACTTTGCCGAGAAGTTCGTCGGAGTTCGTTGAACTGTCATTCCCCGGTCGCGCTGTTCAAGTAAGTTCGTTTTTTTTCGCGGTTGGTCTGGCATACAAAACAGTACGCTCACCCAGAAAGAGAGACCTTATATTGGATGACTGAACTGAAAACCGAAGACTATATATACCTAACACTAAATGTTAAAGGACAAATTATTATGATCTGCGGGATGCTGACCAGAGGGCCTAGTAATAATTGAGGTTCATATCACACTCTTTATTATATTACAGAATTTATAGAGTATTAAGTGGAGTTTCGTTCTTAACTCCCAACTGTGATAAGGATGCCTCAGTGTTTCAAAATCTGTACGTTCACTTTTTACTCTCAGAAGTTACCCCTAGTTGAATGACCAATGTT
This sequence comes from Echinostoma caproni, assembly GCA_900618425.1. Lineage (NCBI taxonomy): Eukaryota > Metazoa > Platyhelminthes > Trematoda > Plagiorchiida > Echinostomatidae > Echinostoma > Echinostoma caproni. The sequence goes on from UZAN01039646.1 coordinate 47,294, forward strand.
TGAGTTATATTACTGAAATGTGATTTTTTCACATCTCATTATGAAATTTGGCTCACCAAAATGTATGATATAATGATATATAAATAACCGAGAATGAGATTGTTCTCCACAGGATATTTCTCCAACTGGTTTGCGATGAAATTTCGCTTGATAAAGAGGTAGTGATCAGTTAAAACGCTGCTACTGCAAAAAATTGAATGAAAGGAAAGTTAGACGGGTGTTGTTGACTTCGAACACATGAATTCTGCCATGTTTCGGTGTTTTCTTGCACCGGTTGACACAAATGTACAATTAGCTTCCATTCGGATAGAGAATCACCAGACGGCTTTTCGTGTTCGAAGTGTTAAACAACCTCACTTAATCCTTCCGTGCAGCAAAGTATATCTCTGTCAGTGTTGAGCAGTGCAGATGAAAATTATGTATGAAGGAATGTGAGAAGAAACAATGCCTGTATGACACCGCAATCCGTTGTGAAATAACTCATAGTAGTTACTCCATGCTGAAATTCCGCTCCATCTTATCTCAGAATAAGTAGTTGGTTTGTGGCTCGTTGAGGTTGTCACACCGCCCAGCTGCCCTGCAGATCAGACTTTGACTAACCAAAAGCCCCGGTTGTCGATTCTTCAAGAAAATTCACCTGTCTTGGCCTGGGCAACCTGGCAGTATTCAGCCCACAAGCCAATCATGGAATGTTTTTCCTTTTTATAAAGTTTATTGTATCATTATTTGTTTGGTACACAGTCTGGCTTCGGACAAGATTTAAATATAATATAATACATTGAGGTTCGTGCAAAATGCCGACAGTCACACTGGAAGACTCTCTCATGGATAATGAAGTCATGCTTAGTCGATTGCGTAAATAGCTATTCTTCATCAAAATATTTCCCGATAGAACGGCAGCTTACATCAACGACTAGAGCTACTACTGGATCATACTGAAATTCAATCAATACAAACTGCTTAGTTTCTACGGAATTCTGCTAAGTTCCCCCCGGAAAAAACTCTTGCTTTGGGTTGACACTAACTGCACATCCACGCCCACGATGGATTAACCACCACTCATTCTCTCCATCAATGATGAGAGTGAATCCAGCTATGCTGATGATAACCACAACAATACCAACAAAAATTACAATAGGTATACTATTTTTATCTTTTTTAAGATGGGCCACAGATATTGTACCATTGACACCCTTGTCCACGTATTCTATGTTCATGTTTGTGCCCATTCGTTTATTGCTTGCTTCAGAATGTGACTCATCTGTGGCAGTTTTCCGACTTTATACAACAAACAAACAAATACAACGGCCGTAGTTCATGAAGGCGGGAGACCAATTCTATCGTGTTTTAAACGTGAGAAACATTGGGGTATGTTCACTAATACCGCTGTTAGTTTGGGAAAGGCTGGGCTGAGCTTAGTTGGGCAGGGTTACGTTGACTTGTAAGTGTTGATAATCGGACCCCTGGGGTTGAAACTTTTGGGCCAAATGAGGTCAGTCAGTGGAGGAAGTTGCTTCGTTTGTTCGTTCGTTCGTTGGTTAGTTCCAGGTCAATTAAGGTCAGTGGAATATTCACCTGCTCATTGGAACATGAACAAACGGATAAACATACGTAGGCCCGGCAGAGTCGACTGGTCCCCCTAATGACTCATGTGTGTGTGTGTGTGCGGACGGAATAAGCGTGATCCACGTACGGAACCCGTATTTCGAACTTCCTCTTCTCAACGAGCGACCAACGCAACCGGTCACGTCATAAATGAAGTGGCATGTTGTCGACCTCAACTTCTAATAAATCGTGCAAAGGTTGTTTCCAAAAGATTGCTTCGCAGACATTTGCTAATCATTTTTTATCGGCAAGAGAAAAATGCTAGTATGGACTAAAGAAATGAATCCATCCTAAAGATTACTGCAAGATATGCCCAAAGGATTTTCCAACAACGTGCATAATTCATTCATAATTCAAAATTTGGGTCAATGGATTCGCATTCCTGAGGAGATATAACTAAATCGAAACAACTGTATACGGCCTCCTGATTTTCATCTCACATTTCGTTTACACGACGAATTCATCATCGAGCCGAAAAGACATTCGCATTTGGGTATAAAAATGAATATGTGTCGTCTCGCATCACACATTTGCATAAATCATTCTACAGCTCTGCTTTAGAATCAGCTCTTAATGGACATATTGACGACAAACCGATAGATAATGATGTGGAATTTGGAAAAACAGGTGAAGGGGAGATACTGTGTGTGACTAGGGAAAGTACGCGACCGGTAAAATCGGTTAGAATGGTATCGAAAAAACAGAACACTCAATGATGGATAGTTTTTCCTATTTCCATATACACTCACTTACAGTACTGATTATATCAAACGTACGAATGGACTCCTATGCAAGCGGATATCGGTAAGTTAACCGATAGCCCTCGTCAGTCTAAGACTTCTAAGACCAAAGATAGCTCGATTCATCAAAATCCGGCCACAAGCGGACATGGATTAATCCGAAGATTACGTTCAGCATTATTCTGCAAGCACCTAAGAAGCAAACCAAAGTGTTTCTCAGTACGGCCTAAGTGGTAATAGTCCGCATTATGTAGCCCGAACCTTGCAAACATCGCAACCTGATACAGAAGTTGATGTTACCACAGTTTACAAATTCAACTTAAGTACAAACGAATCTTTTTCCGGTGACATTCAAAATCCATTCACAAGTTAGTAATTCATACATTAATCCATTTTGCTACCCTTTTTACTCACATCCTCCCCAAATAAAAACCTAATTCATGGATAAACCAAGTTCCCATCACGGTCTCAAAGTTTGTTTTCAAGATCTGAACCATGACAGTCCTAATCACTTACCATAGTCCGATGCTAATACGCGTTTCCTACTGAATACTGGCAAACCTAGTTTTTATCAAATGCCTGATGTGAGGGATTTTTTAAAAAAAAACATTCAGTTTATGCTTCACGACAGCAGAATTAAAAAGCAAAATGCAACTCCGTTTATTAAGTTCCATTCCATGCTTTGACTGATTATTCCTAGCGGTATCCACTGATGACGGATAGCATCACAGCCCCGGGGGGAGCATTCGGGATGGCCAGTTCACCGTCCCTGAAATGTGATTACACATTTGTCTAGTTTTTAGAAAGAAAATTCGAAATTCTAACAGATGAAGAATGAATCAACTCATTTACTGTCACAGAACTTGGGAGGAATTGTGGATGTTTTCTACAGGAACACATACTCGAAAAACTTTAGAATTATTATCTAATTTTGAATAGTTTAGAGTCTTTGTCCGGGCAAATCGTTTTCAGGATTTATTTTACAAATTGGTGAAATTTTCAGCAGAGGACTAATGTTTAAAACAAACATTCGAACAACTAGCCCACAGTGTTTGCAACATTTAACCAAAAGAGTACACACACAAAATCAGGTTTGATAAACCAAAAGTTGTCAAGAGAATCAATATTCAGAAAATCCGGCAGTGTGTGTGTGTTTTGATAACTGATCACACGAATTTCTTTTGAGGACCTGGATGGCGAATTGCGGTGGATCAACTATAGTATGGCTATCAAGCAAACTTGTATTTTAATGCATACTGCAACTATTATCTACCGTCCACAACAAAAATGGAATAAGAAGACCACCTCAAGGATTCACAACCCCTGAGATGTTTTCATGGTCTGCGAATGACCAAATATTCCGACTTTATCCAATATTTAATCAATCATTTGAATTCATACAGAGACGAACGTATAAGTTTGAAACACCTTTGATGCCACTCATCACTTTTTTCGTAACACAAAATTCACACCTAGATGTTGATCCCCAAATCTGAGCACCTGTGAAATCCCCGTCAATTAGGATTTGTGAGGACGGAGTTGGGCGAGCAGAGTGACCTCCGTCAGGAATTGATGCCACCATGGTCCGTGAGTGTCCCTAATCTCCTCCTAATGATCTCTTTCCTCATCCATCCTACCATGCCCCATTCATTGATTCACAATTCACACACCCTAATTTTTTCTCGTTTCTGATTAACACCTTTCTCAGCGTCATCATTTCACACCTCTTTCTCATGCATAACCTAAATATTCAGTGTCCAACTATTGAACCAATTCAAGGAAAAACGATTGGGGCATGTAAGTATCCACTGAAAAATATACCCTTATTCTCAGTGCCTGAACAATTCATCACATTTCTATTTTAATTTCTCGCAACCATGTGAAAATTTGCTGACTGAATCATCGTCTATATGCTGAATTCCTCGTGTAAACGAGGCGTAAGCTAAAAAGCTGTGAAGCACTGGATAGCTGTTTCGACCTGGTTGGGTCTCATCAATAGTACGGGACCATCTATCAAAGTGAGGACCGAACGTGGGACCTCACATGTAGAAGGTAAGCATACTGCACATACTCGGCCACCTGGGAAACTGAATCATTGTTTCCCGATTGAAAGAATCCGCACTTACTAATAGAAATCTAATGTATTTTGTGCTCGTGAGAGTGCGCAGATACTTCTACGTTATCAATCTCAAAATAATGATGCTGTGGGAAAACTCCAGCTTGTATGGCCGTGACCAGCTTACTGGAAGTCGACTGTGCACACTTATGCTCAATCGTTTAAAAATACATAAAAACTGTATTTTTAAATTTAACTTGTTTGAACAGTATTCTTATTTGTTCTTTAAAGGGGTTAGTTGGACTAGTGCATGTTCCTGGAAATGGAAATATAATCGGTAGAAGAGTAACTGAAAACTATTTTCTAACTGTCCGTACTAAGCCGACTGAAGGATATGCATAAAACCTCGAACAACTTGTTACTTACACTTATATTATCTCATGTCCGACCCTTCTCAATGACTAGATATCATTTGTATCCGCTTGATCTTTTATTTTTCTCTCTATCGAAACTTCAGTCACCACATGCACCTATTATTACCTCAAAGCACAATTTTCATTGCACTTCTGAAGTCCCAGCTAACTCATTTTTGGAGATCCTCATCCGAAGTATGTCGCTGTAGGTCACTGAGGTGTTCGGGTTGCTAGGGTTCCAATCCAAACAATGCTACTTCAAAACAGCCGAGAAGCAACTTTTGTATAATCCGAAGCATTAATGAGCCCATAGCATTTAGGCCTGAGATGGTTCTTTACTCCAAATCCGAACGCTAAATTTACCGATTTCCGCAATTGAACAGTTGTTGTACCTCACAAATAAACTTAATCATATTAGGGGGGTGGGTCATAAAATGAATGCTGCTACGAATTGCCTGAAGCTCATAGAACACACATCAGTTTTATAACATACAGATCTAGGATGTCATAAAAGTTATCATCTCAGTCAAATGTTCTTCAGTGATTATTCTAAAACACGGAAATGGTATCTACGCCGGCTCCAGTTACTTTGTCATGCCATAACCCGCTACCAGATGAGCCATTTTTTTCAGTTTTTTTCCTCGTGAAGCGTTTATCACCCTGCTCATGGAACTGTGTGATTAGACGACCTACAGGATGTACCACAGTTATTCTGCCCCATCCGTACACATCCACCGTACATCGAGACGGAGTTTCTATAGTAGATGGCCATCTGATCTTGCGTCCCGTGCCAGGTTCACTTGAACCATATGCAGACATGCAAACTGTCTCGCACATTCTCTCTCTCTCTGTGTGTGTGTGGTCTCACTGTTTGAGCCATGTACGTGTACGACCTTATAGAAGGAGCTCTGGTAGTTTAAGTATACTGTGTTTACGACGGTTTCGCGTTTCGACCTGTTCCGATTTTTGCAATTCAGAGGTTTCATGACCGGTGTGGAGACTTCAGTGCAATGGGACATTACAAATCTAGTCTAGATGCACGTGCTTGCGTGTGTGTTTAAATTCATCTTCGAATTGTGAAATTTCTTTTCCGATTGTTTGCTGTCTTTCTTCATATTAAATGGGTATAGTAAGCGATTAACATCGGCCTATACATGCTACGGTATCGATTTCAAATATTCTGATGCAAAGTGCACTTTATCTTGTGGAACACGGCGACCAGTCAGCTAACCATGGGGGGGGCTTATCCAACTCACGGGATATAATGGTAAGAAGAAATGAGCTCTCCATCGACAGCTCTCATAAACTTGTTCGTTGCGCATCACAAATAGTGATCCGCTGTGAAACTACCAATGGCATAAATAGCTCAGCAATCGATAGAGTGACCGCGGTAATAACAGAACACCTAAAGTTGAACAAATTGAGTTTGGTAATTTATCTTTATTAGTAGGTTTAATTTGATTCTTGATCCTGATTTCCATAATGTGTCCTTGAGAATAGAATATTGCAAACGCTTTCGATTTAGTAGTTTTTCCTGAATTTGAAGTTATTTTTCTCTCAAACCACCTCTATTTCAGACCGAGGGCTAAATGATGCTTTATTCCAAGTGGTACTTAGCATGTTCGGTATGCTACATGATCAAGGTATGTGGTTCAAAACACTTTCAGCGCAACCGTATAAGCATTATTTCTGAGCCGGAAGCGATAAATCTCAAGAACTCCTGATTTTCTTCGCGACTTCTGGTTAAAGTGAATTACTGATCCCTGTAAGTGGAATGACTTTAAATTTATAAACCACCTCATCCCGTTGGATCGCTTGCCAACTGCAGACTCGCCCTTTATGTGGCGGATCGACGGACTCTACCGAAAAGATTAGGAGGTGTTGAGTTTGTTTCTCAAATACTCAACCTGCCAATCGTTACTCGTTTTGCTCAGGGATATTCATTAAACTCTGCAATACAATAGATTGTTTCGCTCTCGTTCTGCTTAACGCTTTTTACGACTACATGACAAATCCTTAAGCTGTTGTGTTAATAGATCAAATTCTCTTTACGACAGTCCGTTGCGGGCAGCACACGCTTACTAAATAGAAAATCGAGCAATAGCTTGTATCATAAAGTTTGGGTCTGTTGTGAATGGTGAATATTAAAATATTCTCCAAATAGTGCTGCTTCAACGGGGATTCCTCTTCTTTTACCTTCGTAAACACAGTGCAGACATTAACTGTGATCCAACCTTAGTCAAATCTCAATAGTGTACTTTTTTATATGTTCTGATTATTACAGTAGGATTCCAAATCAGTATTGACTGACCCATTGTTGTATTGCTGTGTAGGAATCATCTGTTGACCTTGCAAATCATTTCGGCTGCCTCCCTTTCTGGCATTTGTTTTTCCCATACTAGGGGTGTGCAGTGAAACAATTAGGGTGCACTATTAATTGAATTCTAGATGAATATTTGAGCAAAGTGATCAAGGTCCCGGTCTTCTTGTAGGAAGGTAGTTTTCGCGTGTTCCGACTGCGCAAATCTGCATGTATTGCTGACGAAATCAATCATTAGACTGCGTCAGTTGCATAACCCCCTGATGCAGTTGATTGAAATAGATTCGATTCGAGGTTTTTCTGTAGTACAACTCGTTCAGAACACAGACGTGTCCAAAAGCACTGCAACTAGTTTCATTCCAGCGGAAAGACGCTTCATTCTCCTGATTTTCGGTAATAATAAAATTGTCCAGCTGTATCGGATATGACGTAACAGTGACTAACAGTCGGAGTGCTTATAGGTTCTCTGTCAGATCTGTTTGTAGCAACCACAAAAGAAATGAAGTTGCAGTTCATTAACAGTGAGAATCATTTTGTTGTTCACATGATTTTGGCTTAGCTCAATCTGTTCAAAGAGTTGACCGATTAGCTTGACCAACAAAAACGCTTTGTGAACATGAAGATAAAATAGATTTCGTAACCGAGGTCACAGTTTCAAACACAACAGAAATACATCCTCGCTAATCACCAATTTATTTTTTAAATTCTTCACTGGTTGCCATGGTTCCAATGTGCAAGCACGTCTTGAGATGGACAAACAAACTGTCCCAATCATCGAACAGAATTCACATCAAACAAACAGAACGTGCAAAACGAAAGAATTTTGTTTGATTCTGCACTGGCGCGTGTGTGTGTATGTATGTTTGACCAATCGACCTATTGGAGATACAACTGGCACGGCTGCATAGACACGGTGCGCGGTTAACCACTACAGGTTGTATTAACGCGGCAAATAGATTGAAAACTAAAATTGTCATCAAGTAGAAAAACTCATTTCATTTTCTGACAGTTTTCTGACAAAACCGCGTATCATTGGGGTGTACAGAAGCCGATTATTTGGGTAATTGCCAGGGGGTTGCAGCATCCATTCCCTGAATCAGTTTTACTATGAACGACCAAACGCATCCAACACAAAGCGCTGAATTTTTTGTCATTCACAGGTGTATTATTTGAATTATGCTGATGCTTTACGGAATCAACATATAACCACATGTTCGATGCTCAAAGACTAGTGACGAACACCTAAGTAATGGTTAGTTTGATCAATCAAAAAACACTCCTCGACCTCAAGTGAAACAGCTTCTCCCTGGGTTGTGGTAGGGGTAACCTTCCGTGCTAATTTGTTCAGGAACAAAAGTGATTTAGGGATTCATCATCATCCAACTCATCACTACCGTCAAAATCACGGGGGCAGGCGGAAATGACGTCTACATGGAAATTTTGATAATCGCCTACTTGATCCGCAACCCACTTTATTCTCTCCATATTTCACCACATTCGCACCGCGGATTGAGTGCGACCAAATGGACGGCAATTTAACTCACTAATCGAATGACACATGTGGAAGCTGTTAATTGCGTGTAAATCCCTCTTCTCAGAACACCATATGTGCATAAATGGACCGGTGACCCAGTCACCCATTTCCTTAAAAGGAATGTGAACAGGAACATCTTAGTGCGTGCCACCACCCCTCCAACCCTTTATCCAATCCGACCCCTCACGCACGTGCGCGCGCACCACCGCACGAACACTTGTTCTCACGAAACTTGACCGAGGAGCCAAATTAAATCGTGATGTTCAAGTGACATCATCATCATCACGCGATTTGGACGAAACCACAGTCACGACAGCCGCGGAAACCGAGTTCACACCGCTGCTGCTGAGGTCAGTCAGCAATCCCAGTGTCTCGTTTATGTTTTACGAACTTATTTGGCATATGAGTAATCCTGTGCGCGCAATTAGTGGGTACACCTGAAGTTATCACCTGCAGTCCGGACTAGATCATGTAGCATTGGAAGCATAGAATATGTTCTGCTGGTTCTTTCAGAATGCTCATCCAGAAAGATGCTACGTACTTCGGTGAACTAGAGTATCCGGTACTGCAGTTAATAATTTTGACCCCGGGGGTTTATGAACAAGCAAAGTGTGCAATTAGTCGTTCATGAGAAGGGAATTATCTGGATAGATAACAAAGATGTGTAATTACTGACCGATGGTTTGTTACTGATCTCATTTGACGACGGGCTCTCCAGATTGTTTTTCGTAAATCACCTACAATAGTCTCTATCTTCCCAATCTTGAGTCAGACAGCATTGGATTCGCCGACCAAATCTTGTGAAGTGACTCTTGCACCGGAACAGGCAGTTGTAGTTCTACTTTCTGTCTACTATCCGATTGGTGACGAGTTCAAAACAATCTCTCATACCAATTTGTACTGAACCAATTTTGAGGAACAAATTGCCTTCCCCCAGTACAGTGGGAACACTCGCATAATGTTCTCCTAGAACATTATGCGAGTGGAATTCACATGCTCTAATACCATGGTGAACACGATGTCATTGACGTGAATGAGCCGGGTAGACTTATCTGTTGTGTAAGCATTTATTCTGTAACTGTTGATGAGAAGCTAAACAATAAAATACACAGGATATTCAGAAATTCAGAATGTGGCACCTCCTCAGTGGCCTTGTTTACTGAACTCCTCGATAGTCAACCCCCCCTCCCCTTTGATTTCATTGTTCATCCGGTCAAGATGTTAGAACCAAGGTAAACGTACGCAACAGAGATTTGTTATAATTGCGTTTCAATATTTCCTCACGTATTTCTTGTATAAGTATTGACTGAACTCGTGTACCATGAAACCGATTTTGGAAATACATTTTACATTCTATATCATACCCGTATACCGATAGCTAAGAGTAAAGAGCGCTTATTCCAAACTTTATCTCGCACTGTCGTGTTATTAGTTTCCTTGTAGCACCGTTGGAATTTGCGCGATCTCAAGGGTCGCAATGAAATTTTAGTACAAAAGTTACAGCTCAGATTTGAAAAAAGTACTTTGTACAAAGCAGAATGGAAATTCATTCCATGAAGGTGCCACTCTGGATACCGCGAAATTAGTTGCACTGATCAGGCTCATTTATGGCAACTGTCACTCTCGAAACGCATTCGCAGAAGACTTTTTTCCCAGATAAAAATTAGTTTGGCATCTCGCGCGAGGTTGGTCTTAGAAAACGGTTAGACCTCATTATATGCTGTTTTTTCATATTTATGCAGTTTCTGAATGGGTCAACTCCAATGTCAAATTGATTCCATTACCGCCCAGCATATGGGATTTTAAGGTAATCAAAATCTTTCCATGTCTTGGAAACAGGGTGGTCAATGGCCTAAGGTGCGGCATGTATAAGAGGAAACTGGCATAGATGCTTGTCAGTCAACTTGGTGGATTCCATGCAAAACGACCGGCTCCATTGCTCAAAAATGGTGAAGGACAAATGAAACTTTGATAAAGTGAAAGTACAATACCTGTACCGTGCTTATGGGCCATTTTTATAAATAAATTTTGTTAATGCTTTTTTTATTGAGGCTTCGTTATTTTGCAAGTGATGCACTGGCAACCGTTGTCGAAATTTACAAACTGTACATTTCATTTGCATTCAAATAATCAAATAAAAGGGGATATTAGTACAGGTACGTTGCTTCTGCTGTGGGACAACATCTTATTTAATCCCATGAGTGAGACTGCAACACACTAAACTTTGGGAACAGCAAATGTAATGGAAGTCTGAGTGTTGCACGATTTTCATCAATACGTACGATCAACACCTACGAAATTCACCATGTTATCTCATGAAATATATATATATATATATATATCATGAGATAATATGGTGAATTTTCTCGTGCATAAGGCAAAGGAAGCGTGAACTGAAAAGCTAGGAAGTACTGGACAGCTGTTTCGGCTTGGTTGGGTTTCATCGAGAGTGCAAACCCATTGGACCAACCAATGCTTCCTAGCTTTGCAATTCACGCTGTATTTCCTTTAAGCACGATGAAAATCACAATATATATATATATATAGAGAGAGAGAATGTTTGTCTGCATTTATCTGCAAAACATACATTGCAACGATTCCATACAAATTAGTACTTGTTACCAAATATAGACATGATAAATGATTGAATGGGATCATTGTCTTTCCATGCACTGCTCTGGTGTTTGTGTGTCTGTCGATCCGCTAATCATCAAGACTCCAAAAAACTAGGCGTAATGTCGTTCTATCACGACTTGCCGGGCGAACGAGATGATCAAGTATCAATTCTTGGGAATTAGCTATGCCCATTTGTCGTAGCGCACATTACCAGCTTTGCTTTATTGATCGTCGATTTGAGATTTGTCTGTACACAATGGTTCGGGCGTATGACCTCGGGTAGTGACGCATTTCCGTGCCAATTCTTAAACTTCGTGCGCACTGCGTTTCGTGCGGACAAGCAGACAAAAATATGAAATCTTTATACTACTACTCTTCTGGTGACTTATCATAACTGATTCGTAAAATCGCAATCGGCATCCCTGTGTCTGTGCCTTTATATTATGTTGTATTATATACTCCATGTAAAATCTTGTCCACTTTGATATATACAAGTATTATGTGGCTGCTTTAGGAAAATAAATACCGAGCAATGTGAGCCTCCTCCACACTCATTCTAGAACGTACTGTAGATCAACTGATCGCCGGACCCCAACGACAGATCTCAAGGTCATACACATACATACTCAATGAAAGGAGTGTGCAGCATAAATGCAGTTGACAGTTCCCGCTTGGTAGTAGTATTCGTGCTAGTAATAATATTAGCGGTAGTAGTAGTAGTAGTAGTATTGTGGATAACACAAAGACTGACGTGCTCAAAGATCGCTAAATAAGCTCAGCTATTAATAAGCGACGAACCCTTTCTCTTCGAAAATCATTGCGTTTGTTGAAAACTAACGCCTCTGGATCTGCACAAAGATGCATGGGGTCAGTTGAATTAACTTTCCTGTCCAGCGACGCTTCGTTGTTCCGTCTGATCATGACGCAAAGGGATGACCAGACAAAGCTCAGCTTAATTATGCCCTCTGGGCATTTGGGAAAATAGACTCGCTTTGATCAACAAAGCCGCAATCTAGTCGTGGGTAATCGGATAGGGCATTGAATGCTGGTTGAATCTTTAGTTAATAAAGCAGATGGAATCAAATGGGCGGATGTTATTCAATCAGCGTTGATGAATATCCTGTGTTTCGATCGGATTTAATAAAAGAAGACGTTTGATCACCTGCCTAGATCGATTAAACGAAACTATCATAAGTTTTGGTCTCTCCTGCACAGTTTCCAATCACCAGGCCCAGTTGTTCCGTAAGAGAAGAACCAAAATGGAATAATGCTTTAAACAGTTAGATGTTTACAATTTTTGCTGTTGCTGTTGACACGGCTAAACCAACGTGAACCAGAATAACGGCTATAATTACTATATGTCAAACGTACCTCGCTTAACTACAATCTCAAACTTTTTCAATTTGATGTAGAATGGATGCATTCATTCACATTAACCACCCTCCTGGCAAACAGTACGTTTTGTGAAGTCTGTATGCTAAAAATGAGAGGAAGAAACGTTTCATTGGGTTACAAAGGAGTTCAGTTTCGTAAGCCTTCACATCTGAATTACAACGTGATATGTTGTCTTTTGTCCAATAGTAATTGATATACCAGTCAACTGATTTTCAAGTTCATTTTGGGGCACGAAAATGATTATCCTCTTCAGTCACAATGCACTGACGGATAAGCCGATCAATTTTTGAGCTTTACTTCAAGAGGATATGTCATGAGCATCTCGGATCGACTCTTTGTGAATGACGATTATAAAAGCGGTGCTGAAATGTACTCTCAGTATTCAGGTTAATCCTCGAGTCATCCATTGAGTACTGTTACATTTCGCAAAAATATAATTGGATGGTAGATAGTTCAAACTTCTGCCGCAGCTCGTTCACACTCCTAATCAAAGCTTAAACTGTTTCCGAGTTTTCACACATATTACCATATATATTATCTGCTGTTTTTGTCTTTTATCGCGAAAAATGGATAGAAGTGTTGTTAAGTTTTCATAATAAAAGTGTAACAAAATCACACAATTGATGAAGCACTATAGGACCTCCGTTCATCGCCGTACTGTTTTCTTGTTGAACTCTCGCCACCGTAACCCTAATTCGTCATTGAAAGCCTCTGGTTCATAGCTGCCCCGTTCCTTAATAGCAAATGAACCTTAGTTTGATAACCAGTGGATAAAAACTAAAAGCGTTTTATTCTTTTTTTCAACGATAAACCTGCACTAGAACATTTAACATGCTAGGATCCAGCGTGTATCACTTAACACACCGCAACGGATATTTTCTGTGCAAACTCAAATATCTTTCCACATAACCAAACGGTATCAAGGTTACTGAAATTATGAATACAGGACCATTTTATCCGGTGGAAGTACTATATTTGAACACCAACCACAATGGTAGCAATTACTAAAGTTTTCAGACGGATCTGAAATAAAGGGGAGTCTCTTGGTTTGTGTCACAATCCAATAAACTCCAACCGAACAGTTGCAAGCCTAATCTTATATATGATACATTTTATATCTGTAGGGGCCTTGGTTAGGAAGAACACAGGTCACTGGAAAGGAGGGGGCTGATTATAATTATGTCAAAACAATTTGCAGGTTTAGCGGACGAAATACGGATCAATAAACATTAGGCCTTTCAATACTGGCGAGGTCGGTAGCGAAGCCAACCAGTTACATACCATCCGATGCGAGTGAGCTGCGGCATGATTTAACTTTCAACACAATAAGTCGGTGTGCATATCACAAACAGTCACCATCTAGTTTACAGTATTATTTTCAGTTGGCCCATTCGAAATTTTACGGCACCGGACACGGTTGACGGTATTGGGTGTGGGCTGCACTCCTTGGGAAATATTTACCATCCCACCAGCTAAATTCATCTGTATGCGATGGAAATACTCTTGATGACCGACGAGCAGCACAACACGAGCAGCTGTATTATCCCGTTTGGGACTCGTCAGTAATGCGCACTTCCTGTGTCCCCGTCAGGACTCGAAATGCGAGATGACAACTATGTCCAACGTATCTCAGGACTAGTGGCTTCATCTCCCAACTCGAAGGTTCACGTTTGGAATCCTCTCAGAGACACCAAATGTATGCATTACTAACGAGTCCCGAACAGGACGAAACATTTTTTCAATGCTTTTTGTCGGTCATCACGAAGATTTTCATCGAATTTATGGTCATTACATAAATAGAAAAAGATGGAACTCTCATCACGTCCGTCTTCGAAAATCAACGGTGTTTCAGACATTTTCTATTTTAATCAATTATGAGCTTGATTAAACGCCTTTTTTCCACACTTTCTAACTTAGTTGTAAACATTACCTAATCAAATGAGCGAACTGGAAGAGGGGAATGCTTTTGATCTTCTGCGTCCATAGCTCCCTAATGCAGCAAAGTCCGTGGGATGTGTGATCTGTAGTTTTGCTGTTCACTTGCAATAAAGCTAAGGTTCCTCTATCTATCAATTCCGTATCCATTTAACTTTGGTGCCACATAATATGAATGCAACTAGAAGCGTTTGTTAAAAACGAAAGAGTAATTACGGTCTCCTCATTCGAACTAATTCCCCAGAATTCTTAGATTTTTTATCAGGGACTTTGATTGTTGAACAGTAAATCAAAGAGATGAATTATACATCGACCGGTGACTTCAACAATTGTACTGGAAAAAGGAATTTCGGAGAAAAATGTAGACGATGAATGAGTATGATTCAGCTGTGAGGCCACACCATACCGGGTCAGTAAGGCCTGCCCGGAAAGATCAAGCCTTTGCATTCGGTTCAAAACACAGGCAGCATTCTGCACTAAAGCTCTTAGAAATAGGCTATCTCAAACCGATCATTCGATAGGAAATCAAACGACTTCACCCAACTCAAAATCGGAGATACTCAAGATTAACCCAGTTGAAAGAGAACATTTTCGTTATATATTGTCTGTTAAGTTCACCGGTAAATTTTTCATCACTTCATTTTAAAATCGGTACGTGTGTGAGAGAGAGAGCGTGCGCGAGCAATCGAGAGAGCGAGCAAGAATAGCTGCTCTTTTCAATTCCCGAGTGTCTTTGCTGACACATGGACATGCCCGTACAGTTGGATCGGTGCGAGATCCCCCGAAGTTCGGAACAACAGCAACAGCAACGCACACTCACCGTCACCACCACGGGTACTCAACTGACAAGTTACGTTTTATATGTCCCCGTAGATGTGGTTATTGTCACACCCACACCCTGTTCATTCAGCCTTGCCCATCGCTATTTGTTCTCGGTAGATGTGAGCCAAATCACTGCAGTAGTTCAGTGTAGTAATTCCAAAGATTTGCACACGTCAGTCATACTACACTTGAGAAGACATTTGTTCCGCCAATCAATCATGCCCAACTCTGTGTGTGTTGCGTATGCACTCATGCGTCGGCAGAGAACCATCCATGAACCTAATTACCTCGGGTTATTTGTACATGGTAAATTGAAAAAACGGCATGAACACTGTCAGCATCCCAAAAAAAAACGAATATATCAAGAGTTCTAACCGATGCAGCCAAAAAAAGAGGAAATGACAATAACGATATACCGTCGAATGCACATTGTTTGGAGCGAATCAATGTCCTTTGTTGCAGAGAGTTGTCAATTGGACACGTGCGTCAGGCACAACGAGAACTTGTCGAAACGAATTCGTAAACTACAGGTGAGGAAATAAGTGCAGGATATGAATTCCCTACAACTTCGATAATTGAGGTCAGTTTACTGACTCGATTCGAACCAGTGATGCACGGACACCGGGTACCAAAAAGCAGTTCGTACACTTGGGAAGAGGCAGTTCAAAATAAACGATGCCTGAGCAATTCATTGTCAAAATACTTCAATGTGGACAGAAAAATTTTACCTGGCAGAGCAATTGTCGACTACGAGTGCTGAGAAGAGTTTATTCCATTTCTCGAAGTTTCTTTCAATTCGCCAATGACTATTGATATTTTTTATTCATATTTAGTTATATGGGCTAGTTCATCCCCAGGTGGTGAAGCTGGGCAGTTCATTTTGTAATAGCACCCTGGTGCAAAGTGCGTCAGGAAGTCTATCACTGTCCGGAAAGCTCCTGAGAATTAGCCAGGATAGCTTAAATAGTTTACACCTTTGATTAGCAACTCCTCATTCAAGGATTCGAAAGTGAGTGCCTTTGAATGATATCCACTGCTGGTGATATATAACAAAATTTAAAGCTGTCGGCCAGCCACTTCGGTGATTTTCAGTGAGCGGCAACGTGTTGAACTGCATATTTTACTCCCGAGTAGATTAAGGAATGACGCATGGCCAAAGCGGATTCCGAAACGTGATGAAAAGGATTGATCCAGCAAAATTTCTACCGCGCTGCATTAATAAATGATCAGTCAAGCAAATACCAAATGTGCAAACCTCAAAATGGATCTCAGAACAGCTCGAGAATAAGACCGGGGGGTTCCAATGAGCGTAAGACACATAAATGAGTTTCGACTCAAATAACACACCCACGTTCACGAGGCACTCAAACTAGTCAAAGGTGAGCGGTCAGGTTACGACTTAGACAAACTGGTTCCGGGCGAGTAATAACCAAATATAGTCGAACAATGGAATTTTAACGTGAATATGCATTTGAGGTAAAGCGTCAAAGTTCGTGTGTGTCTATGTTTCGAGTGGTGTTGCACGAGTGAAACGTGCAACTTATGGAATAGATTGAAATATAGTTCGTGTCTGGGTTTCGCGAGAAGAGTTTCACAGATCGATAAATATAGCATGAAAGATTCACCCCCAGATACAGCTTCAGGTAAATACCGTAAACTGGGAGTGATTGGAGTAATGCTTATGAAAGCATCATACTAAAACACCGTGATCTCGTGTATCGTTCTAATAATTTGGAAAGACGTAAACCGTAAAGAATTCGATGAAACAGATGTGCAATTCAACAGCATCCCCGAAAAGGTAGCTGGTAAAAATCTACAGAAAACGCGGTCTACATTCGTCATGCAATGAATTCAGTTGTTAATCAACAAAATCGGTCGTCTACAAAGATATACAGAACCTCTTCGAGCAGCGCTACGATCGACCAACTATTTGCACTTAAAGCTCTGTACAATGTCCTGGTTTGCATTTCTACTGTATGTGTTATTTGTCTGTCTGTCTGTCTGTCTGTCTGTTCTTTTACTTCCTTTTTTATTTTTATTGAATATACAAATATACAGACAACATTCAGGAAGAGGGACCACGGCTGGGAAGACGGGTGGTGGTGGAGCGGTTCGAACCCGGAACTCACAGGTCACAAGTTGGTAATCTAAGCACTTGGCCACCACCGCCCCTCGAATAAATCTGGCCTTCATCTTTACTTGAGCCGCTTCGTTCATTGGTTTTGTTTTGTCCCCAGAACAACAAATAGTTAAAAAGAGACCATTTTCTTATTCAATAAGATTTGAAATCAGGCCGCATCAAGTCGTGTAACTGGTTCCCGCATCGCCCCGTCCTTTCCTCGGGTCGAAAGTGACAGTTCTTTCAGTGAATTTCACAAATATTGACAAACCTGGATTTTAATCGATCTTTATCTGCTTTGTACTTGCATTGTAAATCATTAACTCCGAATTCCATTCAACCCGTTTCACTTTGGTCACTCGTGTTCGTTCTTTCTGGCCAAGAATAATCAGATAGAGGGAGTGGGTTTAGATATAACGCATATATAAGAACACGTGTATTACGTAAATAGTATACTGATTTTAGCGGTGAGTCTGATAAAAAGGAGCAGAACGGAAAGTTCAACTGCGGATCCATTCGGGGTTATTATTCTCAGTGTCGGTTTGAAGGTTTGTTTCCTCGGGAAATCCAGTTTCATTTGTATAGACTGGCAACATTTCGCAATAATAGAACCGTTGTACTCAAATCCGGACTGTTTGTTTGTGGCTGACCTGGATTCGCAAAGTTCCTCCTCTAGTAGAGCAGTCCGGGGAAATTGTTATTCCATGCACTCGTTTTACAAACTTGTTCACCAAATGATAACAACTACAAAATGTGTTGACCTTGAAAGATGCATAAAGTTACCCATTTGCTTCAATAGTAAACCAAGACAGCTGTTATTGGTTCTCAGACTAGTTGTTTTTGTTTGTGGTTTTTCAATCCTAAAGTAGAGGACTATTTCTCTCGGGATTTGAAATTCTGTTTAAAAACAGTACCTTTTAACCAAAAAGCATCTCTCCCAAATAACAACGGTTCCCTAAGTGCATGCATGAATTACTGCTGTTGAAGTCAGTCGCAAGATAAGCAAATGTAAATATCAGAATTATATGAAAACGCTGAAATCCCTTATCGTTTTGGTGGTCTGATAGTGGTACTGGTCAAGCGGTTTCGGACACCAACTTATCGTCCACCAACACTGCCCAACTTAGCCGGTTTTCTATGCATAACTGGCTGTTTCTTGAAAAGTAATTTTATTGTATACATATATATATATATCTTGGGCTGAGCAACGAAAAATAACACAAATTAGCCCTACTTTCCGAAGACTAACAAATGTCATTTGACGTAGAGTGTGGTAAATTAACTTGTGGAATATTCAAAATGACTAAGAGATTCGAACTGCGTTGAAAATCGTTTAAACGATCAAGATTCTCTGTAGTCCGGTGCCAAGTATGTGAAGAATCTGAACGGATTCAGAAGATGGTGATTTCCTGTAGAAGATTTCCAATGACTTTTGTTGCACTAAAATCAATCTCGATTAAAACATCTGGATCCCGTAATGAATTTGAACAGGCAAGTCAGAAGAAAAACACTGCGAGAGGAATTCGCACGTCACTTGGTTGAAGGCGGCCACAGAGTAGACCTTACGAACGCGTTCTCGGTTTGGTTACGTCATTGAGACAAACACCGACTAAGGATACTCGAGGCATTATCGATCGCTCAAAACAAACTCACACTGTGCATCCAAAAACGTATGACCTTTACCCTTGGCCTACCCTGACTGTAACCACTCACGTGCATCACACACACTGTACACAACCACACACACATACACACACATGGGTAATACTAACTAGATTTCTTAATTCGCTTCATTCGTCTATCTTGTTCGATGTTATACGTACGCGACCGATGAGAGTAAACGAAAGGAATTCCTCTCCCAGTGTTTATCTTCTGACTTGCCTGTCCAATCTATATTACTCATTGTATTCTGTCTTCATGTAATCTTGTTGCTGGGACTCAGTCTCCACGTTTCGCCCTTCATATCCATTGATCTTTTGGATGCCGAAACATGTTAATTGAACTAGAATTTTACTCCCTAATTTTGGGCTGATTTATGGAACGAAATTCGTAAACGCGCCTATCGTTTTTCAGCTTATCCATGCAAAATAAACATTGCTTGAATTTATGTTTTTATAGCTTTTGTCTTCAATTAGTATCCGACTGAGTAGTTACTCTATGGTAAATGCCTTATGCGAAAAATGCTCAATTTTAGAATTCAAGTACAGTGAACAGTGGGAAAAAATGGTAACGTTATAATCTTGGAGAAAATAATGTGAAATACTCCCTATCACTTCTAATGGAAGCAAGGTCAAGATGGCAGTCAAAATTTTATTGTGAAAATACTTACAGGCGTTTGTTTGTTTGTTTTTGTCCCATAGGACTTTTCATACAACTGGATTGATTTACGGATCATACATAGAGGTAAGGGGTTTCACAAATTGTCATTATTTCGTGCACTGCTACAGAAGTCGAAATTTCATCTAGTTTATGCTTGAAAGAATGAATTGTGGCCGCCAAAACAACGGGTGGTGGTAAAGAATTCCAAATACTGTATAGTCTGAGGACAATTATTGAATGACACCGGTATTTCAGTCGATAGTCTTACAGCACTAATATGAATGAATGCCCCCTTGGGTGATTGTTGGGCGACAATTTGAACAGTGAACGATAGGGATGACCAGGGTTCTGCATTATTTGATACACCAAAATCAAGCAGCCTCGCATTCGGCAATACAGTATGGAGTACAATCCAAATTATGTTAGTCTTCCTACATCAGTTTTGGAATGCAGTCCCTTGATCATTTTGGTGGCCATTCTTTATGGAAGTTCCGGAGTAGTACGACCGTGTTGCAGCTGTGGATTGAGTGGCTTACTCTTTTCCAGCGTGGAAGGAAAGTGGCCTAGTTCAGTTGCTTAATTGCGAGTTGTTGTACAAGAAACATCTCACTAGCATTAAAAAAAAGGTTTCCGCAGTGAGTTGAAAATATAATACTCGGGTTTCATTGCTCATAAACTTACTACTTTCACTTTCACGATAAAAGCGGTGCATAATATTTGTTGCTGAACTCTCAGCCACCTTCTTCGGCTAGACACTGCCAAGTGTACCGATTTCTCTTTTGTGTAAAAATTAACTCCTACTAAAATACTCAGTTTATTGACATCCCTCATGCGATTTCTATTCTTTCTTTCCTCATCAGTTTTACTTCCTTTTATTGAATACACAAAGACCAAATTTTTGGGAAGAGGAAATCGGCCAATCAAAGCGCTGCCGTACAACACAGAAATGGGGAAGTTAGGCGGTGGTGTGGTTGATGTGATTCGAGCACAAGTCCTTCGGAGTGACAATTGGGTGACGTTATCACCGGGCCACTACCATCATCACCACCCGGGGGTTAATTGGGTAAGGTTATCTAAACCAAGACCTAGAGATCCGGACCTCGAACCCGGCCGCTACTAACACCCATCTTCTATATCCGTGTATTTTCCCCAAGGGGGCCTTTCATTGGCCGTTGCCATTTTCCAGAAAGTTGATTGTCTATTTGTTCAAAAAAATAATCACAAATGAAGTAAAATCATGGGTATTTTAAAAACATAACGAAGCTTGACACAGTCGCAACTATTTGTTATTGTTTTGTTTTGTAATCTTTCCTGGTCTCTCCAAATTGCAAGTATTTTTATGATTGTATTTGTTGAGGGATTGTGCGTAGACTGTTACCAAACTTCCGCGAGCTAGAAATAACTCGCTTATTTGGCGGCTTTCTTTTCTAGTTTTTACCCTTCGGAATAATTGTTTTACCGCCCTCTTCATTGTAAACCGGTTCTCGTAATAAGTGCCCAAAATGGATAATTTGGGCAAATAAAGATTACCTTGATACAATTTGACCTTTAAACGAATATACGAGATTTTGGGGTCAGTTTAATTGGGGAAGATTTTTGAGGGAGCAAGCCTTTTGCATGCCGCGATCCGTATTGTATTGTATTGCATTGTACTGAAGCTTTAGTGGGTTATATAAGCAAGCTTTCAGCCAAAAAATAAACCACCGTTACAATTCTGAGAAAAAAGAGGTGAAAATGTGGGACGTAAAACGTACCAAATATGGGTTAATTACTAAGTGCATTACAAAGCTCAGAACGAACACCTTCTTCTTCGGTCAATATCCGGACAAAACAGGGCACCAAATAGTTTCTGTATGCAGATATGCGAGACCGGATAAGTTTGTACTTAGAACGGGTGGAAGGGGGTGGGATTTGCATGCACACAGGCCAATGTGTAGAGACCGGTGCAATCAGATGCGATATTGTCAGCAAACTTCAAGCATGCATCAATATGGGCATTACACTTATTGCCAAACAGAACAGATAACGGAACTTGGGAGACACGGCTGATCATTGAGAAGCCACGCCTCAGAATTTGAAATCAACCTTCAGCAAATCATGGAAAATTACAGGGGTGCAGTAAAGGGATATAGGGAGGACACATTGTTGAACGAAAGCGTCTATCACGGACAAAGCAGAACAGAAGTGGTGCAGTCTTCTTATCTGAAAAGAGAGAGTTTTCAACTTGCAAACAACAGTTTGGGTATGTAAGGACCAGCAAAGGTTACTTTCAAGTGTTACACGTAAGAACGTCGCGTGGCTGACCCTGTTCATCGGGTTTCCATGAATCTGTACATTCTCGGAGGGAGATGGGGAACTGTTCAACCGTCTCGCATCCCTTCCATTTGTTTTTTTACTTTAAACTAATTTAAACATCGTTGAAATGGGACACGGGAACATATCTATTTTGGCACACACCAATGAACAAACAAATGAATGCTTTCTCAGTCCCGATCCAGCTATAATTGTTGGCCCGGCGATTACACAGGGACTCTACCCTGAAGATTCGTTTGTTTGTGTTCACGTTACTTCTTTATGATCCGTGTGTGTATTTCGCCCAGGTTTATTGCACACAGGATATCATACCGTGACGAAAGAAAACACCAGTCTTTCTTTCAATTTCTTCAACTGTTAATAAGAAGGATGTTAACTACATTATCTCCCCAAGATTGCCTGGTGCTATGGAGATATTGTGCACATTGCTATCGGTAGTTGGATCTCGAACGTATCTGACATTAAGGGATCCCTTGATATTTGAAAAAGTAGAAATTGAGTTTACGTTACTAGGCGATCAGAATGGGATGGATTGCTAGTGAGTTTCAATCATCTTTGTTAATCTGAAAGGATTTGAACACCGATCATCCTGAAGATTTAGGAGATACGGCTTTTCGGTCGTACTGCAGACAAGATTTTCGAAAACGATTGTAGACTGTCAGAGTAGAAATACATACTTTTCATTGAAATTAATATTCAATAGTCACCCACAATCCATTCATTTTTCTTCCCATATTGTTCACTTTGAATAATTTGACCGACACAGAGATTCTATCCACAAACATTTCCCCAGTGTCAGTCATTTCACATTCATTCCGATTGTGTGCACTTTTTGCAATCATGCGAAAGATTTTTAACGGATGTTTATTCAGGTGAGTGGATAAAAGATTTCAGTTGAATCAGGTTTATTTGCGGGACAATTTCGGGGAGGAGGGAGAGCAAACAAGTGCTCCAAAGTGAGCATGGCGGGTGTTTTCTTTTTGCGCAAATTGAGGAATCGATAACAGGTTTAAGGGGAAAGTACAACACACTACCCATTTGTGTACACTAGGCAGCTTTTTCCGGTCGCCAATCGTAATCATATTCAGCGTTTTTCTGTTTTGGGTTGGATGCACAACTCGTACACCATCAGTTTTCAGAAAAGAGACATGGATGTGAAGAAGTGTTGAAATTTGACCTCAAGGTAAAATTTGCACACCTGCTCCAAAGGGTCCATTGCAGCAGTGTTCTATACTGCTTGAGTACTGACATTCTTGGTCGAGGACGGGCAAATTTGACTACTTTCAATGTCATGTGTTGGTTGCATTGGTAATTTAGATAGACTACTTACATTACAGTGACTAGTACGACAATAGTGCGTCTAGGAGTTCCGTAGATACATCGATGACTTCGAATTTAGCTGTGTTCCTGTTATCTGCCACCATTTCACGAGTTTACAATGCAGTAAAGCTCAGTGTGCATTTTCGAATGACTTTTGAGGTTTTCAAGAACCAGTCTTGTCACACGATTCCAAAGTTTTTAAATCTAAGTTTTTACCGCCCATAATCACCGTTTTCATTGATAGCCCATTCTGTGTGAAATCGTGAAAAACGATGGAAAAAGTAAGTTCTAATGACGGTAAACTGGCCGACTGATGTGTAGCTCTCAGGCTATTTTCCATTCGAAGAATACTCTTCCTCTCCGGAGCATTTGGTGGTATTAACTCACTTACGGGGAAATTAGATGATGTATATCCAGCGAAGGGTAGCAAAAAGATGGGATTCTACTCGAGGACATAGGGTTAAATCCAGACAGTGATGATAATGTCACCACACTTGACGCATATGATCATTCCCCGAGGTGACTGACGTGAGGTGACAACAAGTTGGTAACCACGTAGTTCAAATTACCCGCATTCTGTACTCATTGTGACTTCCTCGCTCGGTCCTGTCGTATCATATCCACTACCGAACATTTGCCATACCCCTAACAACCCTAACTCCGATATTAGTTTATTTATTCATCTACTGCTCTCGACCGTTTGTGTCAAGATCAAGGGAATCTTCGTGCAGTCTTACTGATGTTGTACCCGCTGGGGATTGATTAAACAATATATATATATATATATATATATAGGTGTTGACCAAGCTAGTGCAACATCTCCCTCATTTTGAAAATACATATCAGCTTGTAATATCTTATACACTTATATATATAGATGGCTATGTGTAAAGTGTATTTATTACTAACTTTATCTCCAACATCTATGTCCTTAGTTGTTTTCTGTCACCGTTTGAATTTGCGCGACCTTGAGTGCCACGATGAAAAATTTGTAGTAGTTCAAAAGTTACAGCTCTGATTTAGAAAATATTTTAGGCAAACCAGTTTCTAGAGGGGTCAAGTTCAATGTCAAATACATTCAATCTCCGCGCAACTGGTGGGATTTTAATTTAATCGAAAACATTTCCTTCTATCTGAAACAGAGATAAGCTAGTTACTTTGTCATTGTCCGCCAGTGGTAAGGGTGTGCGGTATATTAGAGGGAACTTGCAAATTCTGTTTGTCAGTCAACTTGGTGGATTCCATGCTTAAGCGACTGCCTGCATTCCTGAAAAATGTAGGAGGGCAAATGGAACATGAACGAGATGAAAGCACAATACCTGTATAAAGTCCATGAGTCATTTTAATAAATAAA
>UZAN01039646.1:72879-86004 GCA_900618425.1 Echinostoma caproni
CTACAAGCAACCAGAAGGAGAAGAATATTAGTGTTTTTTTCGGTTCGTGTCACCACACACTTTTTGATATCTTGCGTGCTTATGATCCTCTTTTTCATCGGATTCAGAATTGCAACGGACACATCGTACACTGTTCTTGACACTGTTTTCCATTTTAAGCCTCTCTACCTAACGACAATCTTCAGCTCTTGGGCCTCAACGTGGAAGGCAGGGTGCACCAACGGAAACCAATACTGGAGCTGACTAACACATACAGAACAGCGCCTACGGTAGGTCATGATTTAGCCGCTGGTACGTTTGTTTCAGCTTAACTCAGTACTTGCAAACAGAGCATGGAAGGTAGACGATGGACAGGCATAGGCAAAACTCAACTGAGTCTACGAACGTGACGTGGAACAATTACCACGTTTAGAGAACGAACATGAGGACAAACCGCACCAAATGTTCCCACCAGACACGATGGTTGCCCCAGTGCCATTATTTATTTTGTATTTATTTTTGTTGTCATTTTGATATCAGTGATTTGCTTGCAATATTCGTTCTGATGTAGATCATTGTCTCTGTGTCACAATTGGGAACTGTGTATCACTTCCTCATGCCCGGGTTCTGAGTGGAGTTACGCCTGCGCATACAGCCATGTACGGGAATAACATACTCCTTTATCCTACCCTTATTTGCGTAAACCGGGCACTCTTTATTGCGAACTTTTGAAAAACCATTTTGTGCCTTTTTGCTTTTTCACTTTTCATTTTCGTTTTTAATCCCTATTGCATTGTATACCGTTTCTCCGTCGGATTCTTTCTAATTGATGAGGAATTACGTTTTGCGTTCTGCAACTGGGCTTGCCGTGAAAGACCGTTGGTGGCAGAAAATTGCTGATCACTTTCAAGGAGGCCTGAAACCGAGATCCAGTGTTGCTTACATCTTACGTTTGTCCTTTGGGGGACCAAGGAAATACATTTTCTCCTCCAACTATAGTTCTTGTGTGTGCGCACGAAAATGTTAAAGCTTTCACCTCGGAAGAAATATGGACATGTCCACTGTACACATGGACATTTATCCGAAACGGAGAAGGCTCGGCCCAAATTATTCGCCATTCATTTTCTTTGAAAATTCCCTCAGAACTCTTTTTCTGTTTCATAATTTGTAGTCCCGGTTGTTTTGGGTATGTGTGCGATTTTTATGTTGTTTAAGGCGCAGAGCTCTGTGTGACAACGGCCACTCATTATAGGCGTGTTCGATTGAGACAACGATATTCTGTGGTAGTTTCTCAGGTTAGCCGGGGTTCTTTCAATACGTCAATGAAGTAGGTGTGACCCGGTGCGTGTGTATCCCTCTGTGTTTGCTTGTGTGTATGGGTGAGTGAGCTTGGTACACGCGTTTGTGCATGTGTGGTTACAAATGGGTATACACCACTGTCTGCTTGTGCACCACTCTATGCTCCATAATCGTGGTGGTGGCGATTAGATGGATGGGTGTGGATGTTAGTCGACCAATCATCAATCAGTTGAGATAAAGACAGCTGTCGCTCTTCTGGTCAGAAGCTGTCCAAAGTGTGCTTGTGTGTGTGTGTCTGCGCTTGTGCATTAGTGTGCGTGTGTCTGCCTGTGATGCATATGTATACAAAATGGAATGAGGGAGAATCTATGCTCGCTCTATGCTCTCTCGGAGAGTTCGGACAATGTGCTCCCGTATGCATTGCTCGGCCCAGGAGTCCACAGCACGGGATTGTTTTCGTATTTCTCTAAAGTGACCGTCAAAGTTCACATCATTGTGTGCGCCTTGTGTCCTCAATAATTAGTACACACAGCAGCTTGCTTTGTCCAATCCTGATCCCGTCCGACTGCAATGAAATCCGCGAACAGATAATCATTGTTGAAGATGCATTATCGTAAATCATTTGTGCACATTTTACAAGTTAACTTTATATCACACGAAGCCTGTTAAACTGAGCAATAAGATTTGCTCATTCTGGTCATCATCGTGAATTGTGTTTTTAACATCCAAACACAGTGAAAGCAATTGACTGGAATAGGACAACGAGTTACTCGCATATACATCCACTGCAGGGTGCACATACACCCCTCCCGAACACACATTTACACGTGCACACACACATTCACAAACAACTCCGTTGCCGCGCAAATCCTCATCACACCCACTTTCCTATATATCGAACGTCAATCATTTGTTTGCTGCACTTGTTTGCCAGCTGACAGTATCCGCACGCTCGCTAGCGATTGTGTGCACGCACACACACACACGCACGCACGTACGCACTTGGGCTAGACAAAACCTAATCGGATAAACCCAAACCAGACTGACCTGCCCGGTTCGGTGAATTGCACCAGTAGCAGGAACAGCACCACCACGGACAGTGAGGACAGAGATTATGAAACATGTTCTCCACACGCGCTCAGATTTGTGTTGTGCTACATGTGTAACCGTGATAGGATTTGCTGATGTGCATACTATTGCTGCTGCTGCTGCGGCTGCGGCTATCATGGTGCCTGCCCTGGCCACAAATGAAACTGTGTTGATTTAGGACACACGGACCACGTTGGCACATGCACACACGCATACACAAGTGAAACACTTACCACAAGTGTAACAATACAATAATTTTACAAATACGTAATATCGTTCGTACTGTTCGTACTCGATCATTATTGTGGATCTTCAACAATAACAACAACGATCGCCACAACGAGGATCTGGTGAAAAGCAAATCTCTGAAAGCAGTGAGTTTGTTAAATTGTCAAATCGTACTCTCTACTAACTGTCGGATGCTAATTCAGCCAACGTATCAGTCACGTGATTTAGTACCCAGTGATTCCACTGACATCTCTATTCTGTTTGTTTCACAAATTGATTCATTTTGTCTGTGCACTGTTGTGAACGTTAGTAGCTAAAGGGTGAATTCCTATAAAAAAAAGCTCGCAAAGAGAACAAACTGAGTGCTCCATACACTAACTTATATCGGATGCAATTCTTTAAACATCATTCGATATCTTGCCTGTTGACAATCTACATCACATAGTTTGCTGTATATATGCTGTTCAATAATAACCCTTAAAAAAATCAAAACTTGCATTGTGTAGTTGTTATTGTTATCTTTTTGACTGTGTTCCTCTATACAAGCACAAGATGCGTGAAATGGAAAACCCATTAATCTACTAACATACAGTCTACCATTTCTGTCATATGTCGCAAGAAAAAGTCATATGCATAACTAGTGAATTTCAGCTGACTCGAGTAACATGACACTGTATTCTGAATTTCACACATGTGATGCCTCAGATGCAAGTTCCGGCCAATTGCGTAATTAATTGTGTGGATAATGAGTGAGTTGCGCTTGTGTGTCTCTGTGCCTCACGTGAACATCAAACAGTTGTCCTCATTCAAGGCCAAACCAAATATTTGTCATGGCGAGCGAACTCACAGTCCCCGTGGCGAGAATGAATATTAGCATGAATGTGGAGGAACGATTAGCTGATCCGGACGCAGCTTTGGTCATCTCGTGTACGCGTGACCGAATTTACTTTGCAGGAAAATAATGTGCCACACCCCAAGGGAAAAATGGCCATGTGGTGGTGGGCGAGTGGGGAGGGGTGACCGAGCCTAAAATGAGAACAGCAATGTTCGAACAATGCGTTTGCTTTAATTGATCTAACATTTCATATAAAGCAGTTTTAGGTCAAATTTGTGTGCATAACGACCAGACAGAGTTGATTTCCTGGTTTTATCACAAACACAGATGCATTCACAGGAGTATGAATGGATCTGACTTGTTACGTGATGGGCAGTTTGGCGTCCAATTTCCTTAATAAATAATGACAATTTTTTGATGAAACGAAACCCGAAGGCACTCTCGGCCAGAAACACATGAACATCTAACAAACCATTTTATATGGAAAATTTATTGAAAAATCTGTTAACAAGTGCTATAATCACATAGGGACACCTTAGCCGTGATGACTACGACATGCTCATTCCTCGGATTACGCATTTTTTTGCCAAGGTCGGTCCAGTGACCATGGATAATTCCGTGGGTGTTTTAAACCAATTGATGTGTAGTTCGGTCTTCCACATTCGATTTCACTGTGATTTTGCCATAGACTGAGGCAGAATATTGTCACAAACGGGACGATGGACCGTGCTCGTATTTAAAAAATGGCACCTTTCCATTGCATATATTATTCCCCGCGCCACATCACAAAACAGTGGATGGAAGAATTGAGGCACCAAATAATGCACTCCACATCCAAATTAGTAGTCAGTGCCATCAATTAACTTAAGTCTCGGCGATTCTAACAGGGGTATTTCAACTAGCCTCATTATCGAAGCATGAGAGGAAGGGATAGACAATTGATTTCAACAAGCATAAGTATTAAGCGGAGGTTAGAAAAAGCACAAATCCTCGAACGCACCCAGAAGTAGGCGAGGTAATAAATGTTGAGACAAAGTTTAACCCGAACGGATCGGATAATTCACATCCCTACTGGCGTGACACGAGGGAGGAACTAGTTGTATTGAGTGGGCAACATACTACCAAACCACAAACTTTTTTTACTACACACATTTGTGTGGTGAACAGCAGACGGGACGAACCCCGTAGTCACGAAGACCTGCTGCTCCGTAATGGAAACCGGTAACCTAAGCCCCGGGATTTGGAGCGGAGAACCACATAAGACCCCGATAGGTTAAGCGTGTAGCTCGAGATGATCTCATCACAGCTAGTTCTGCGGTGGTAGCCCGGTAGTAACGTCACCAATTATCACCTCGAAGGACGCGTGTTTGAATCCCATCACCGCCGCCTGCCTTTCCCCATGATGTGTTGTATTGCAGCCCTTTGATTGGCTGCTTCCCCTTTCCTGAAAATTGTACTTTTGTATGCTCAATAAAAGGAAGTAAAAATGAAAAGGTAAAAAAAAGCCAAGGGTGGTTAAACTAAGACCTGGCAGGAATGTATAAAAACCCTGACTTGCTCTCACAGACCACGCTAGGCTTCCCGGTTAAGGATACGGGGATTATTGCAATCAATGGTTAGTGGTAATGCGTAATATGGCCGAGTGTAGTGCAGCGTAGCACTCGGACATCTACTCAATATCCTTGCAATCTTCATCTTCAAGAATTCTCTTTTTTCACTGTGACACTGATTCGAGCATCACAATCTTTCCTTTCCTCCTTCCCACAAATGGAAATTAGTAAGACAGCAATCGGTGCACGAAAGTGAGTGGCTATTAGTTGTGAAAACTGGAACTGAACCGAACCGAACCGAACTGGTTTGGTTCACTTGGTCACCCTGAACGATCAGGAAAAAGAAACCACACAAACGGAGACAGCTGAACGTTCGGTTCTGTAGCTTAACTCTTCGATAACGGGTGAGGTAGAACTTTTTCAATACGAAAACGCCACAACACATCGTGCACCACAAAGACCCGGACACGCATCTGTAGAATTCATACTTCGGAACTCTCCGTTTGTAGTTTTCGTTTCAATCCCACTGGGTACCTCTGCGGATAGTTGACTGGGGAGTTATCAGGACTCTTATAGTCTCCCGGTAGTAGTACTGGCCCCCCTCGAATGCAGAATCGAACGATATTAGCACTACACCCTACAGAATGTTATTCAGGAGTGCGTGAAGAATGCGCATTGAAGTTTCGACTCAAAAGGGCCAAGGCATACTTGAATGAAGCGATATATTACGCACTACAAACTTGGATGCTGAGCAGTAGAAGGGTTGTACCCCATAAGCATGAAGATTTGCTGTTCAATGATGGAAACCGGTAATCTAAGCCCCGGGAGTTGGAGTGGCCCCGATAGATCAGATGTGTCATTGAACCGGCGACAGCAAGGCTGTCTACCACCAAAGTTGGGTGGCTGTAGTGATGGTGGCGGTGCCCGAACCAAGGATCATGGAGTCCAAAGCAGCGACTTAACCATTGCGTCGCTGCCACTCTCACTGGTATCGGTCTCTATTTGTTGTCGCCCCCCACTTGAATACATTCGCGAATAATATTTTTGCACCAGATAGCCTGTCGAATCTTTTCACGATTTCTGATTCAGCGTGGCTTCATTTTCTGCGGTATAAAAATGATCTGTGTGGTATTCTGGTCATCGAACCTGGATTAAAAATTCCAATGTTTTCATACTTTAGGTATAGGTTAGATGAACAGCGATGTGTGAATCGTGATGAATCACTATACAGGTTTTTGTCACAGGTGACGTTAAGTTAGCAATCCGTCTAAATTCTCCCCAATCGAGTGAATAAACAGGTAGCTTTCTAAACGGCCGGGCAATTCCGAATTTGAACTCCTCTTCTGAAGTATAGATGTTTCGTTTAGTCGCAAAGTGTTATTGAAATTAATTTGTTGCATGCATGCGATCTCTTATTTCAGTTTCATATGGAGAAAAACGAGGAGACAAATTATTATATAAACCTGAGATTGCGTATTACGATTCAGCCATATCTCACCCGCTGAACGCTCCACGGATGACCGGTCAGTTGGCATATAGAAGGCTCGATTGGCATTTGCCAACTTGAGTCATCTGTGGCGTCAGTTGTCGGTGAAGGATCGAGTATATGCTACTGCAGTTCGGCCAGTTCTGCTATGTGGTGTAGAAATTTAGCCATTAAGAAAATAGGATAGAGATAGGCTGTCAGTGTTCGAACACCGCTGTCTACCCAGAACTGCAGAAATCTGGTGGGGCAACCGGATGATCAATGCTAAGGTTAGGCACATAGTTTTAGGTAACCACGGTAGCCCACTAGGACAAGTAGTCGACCCCCATAGATTTTCTTGTTTGAGGCAGGTGTTATGCATGCCATTAAATAGATTGACCACGACGCGAGCTGTTTGTCTTGGCAGGTGGTGAGCGGAAAAAGTCAAGGGTCGTCAAAATTAGACTTGGCACGAGGATCTGAAAACCCCAACCAGGAGACTCGATCATATATGTCACGTGAAACTCGCTGAATGGGGACCCGGAGATCCTGGTAACCGGTAGTTAGAGACTTATCGATATGGCTGAGTGTCGTAAACAGTGGCGTTTGTGCAGCTTCTCACCTTCTTTGCAACCTTAACCCACTCTAATTCTCAGTGTACTATTTGACTCTATTTCCACCTTTCCTGTCTTTCTCCTATTGCTTCATCAAAGTGGGCAGTGAAAAGAGAGTAACCGAAACCGGCACACCCAAATGCATGGCTAATGGGTGTACAAACTTAAACTGAACTCGAACTGATTCAGACAGGGTGAAGGCTTTTGGCGGTGATGGTGGATAAAAATAGTCACATCCCTTGATACAGTGCTATGGACGGAAGTAGTCGACACTTCATACTTGTGTGTGGCAATAGTTCAAGCGCTGGTCGCATGAACAACGGTAGCCTGAAAGTGAAAAACATCAGGCACTGTGATTGCTCGACGATCAGGTTTGGACACATTCCTGTGGCAGAGATGGCGGTGATCGTGGTCACGCTGATTTGGCAGTTTGAGTATTCTAGGTCCTAATCTCAGGAAGCTCGAACCCCGCGACGCCCTTCAAATTCGGTGGTAGGTTGAATGACTGTCACTGGGCTCAATATTAAGACTATTCTCTTGGGACCTTTACGCAGTTTGCCACTCTGAGTTCTATAGTTTTGGTAATTAGTTTGCCCGAGTGAACGATAAATTCTATCATACTGTGTGGGATGCTAAAATTCTCTGTATAAGTACGTTATTTTGAAGGTAAACAAAAAAAGCTGATAAAGTCGAACCTTCAAAGATGTTTATCTCTTTTTACTATGATGTAATTTGTCACAGATCCTATGAAGCAGTGTTTTGCACTCATATCTACAACCAGTGATTGTACACTTGTTTCTCCTCAAAATTGCCATTTTCATTCGATAGCCCAAAACGACATAAAAATAACCTGCATTGTGTCCTACTATCCGGTGGAAGCGCTGAACTGAATCCATGTTTTTTCTGTACAATCCCACTTCCATTTCTGTTGTCTCAATTCCATCATAGTTCCATCACATAGACAACTTTTAAATGTCAAAAAAAACCTTGACGAAAGCCTTATGAGGTTGCATGCTTATGCATACTGACGTCATCGTAACTGCGACTAACCCTGACCTCAGGTTGGCATAGTTGTGAAAAATGCAAGCGCTTGAAGAAGACGAACCTTCGTGTCTCCTCTGATTACCTCTCAATAAAATCTCTTACCAGCACTTACGAGCTAATCACAGTCTCACTGCCTCCTCGGACACGGTATTACAAAACCATCTTCATCTGGGTCGTGTTGCATTGTGTGGCTCTAATTAAATTGCTGCAGGCCACAGTTCTGAAATGCCTCTCCTAACGAGTGCGTAAGTGTTCGTATGGATTAAGAATTGGTGAACTATTCACTATTATCCTGAAAACGTATACATGAAAAATGTAACCAATAGAGTTTTCGGGTCAAAACATTCCATGCTTTACTGGAACGACGGTCCGGCTTCGCTGAAACCAATACTGTTTTTCAGGGTAACATTCAAAAATGAGAAACTATCTAGGTCACTCAAGGTCGCAGGATTGCCCTAAGTAGAAAGTTTAACTTGGATTCGTGAATTGCACGGATAAAGCGATTTTTGCTTGTTAGTAGCCTTTGTTTTGTGAGACCGTAGTAGTGATTAATCGATATATAAATAAATGCGATATGAAATCAATAGCCAATTCAAAATAACGCGTTCACTGACTGAGACAGCTAATTCAATCTGGTGGTCAATATCGTTCCGTTGTTGCAGAAACAGAGAAAGCGAAAGAAATAGATGGGTTGTTTTTCTGTAATCCAAATTTTGTATGGCTTACAGTGCGATGGGGTTGTAGTAGAATCGAGGGCATCGCCAAACATATCAGTGGCACAAAGAGCATCAATAAGACAAAAGGAGTAACGGTCTGAAAATTTGTAAGAGATACAGATGTATCCAGTAGTTCAAAATCACCATACAGATCGTCGGTTGTAAAATTCGGGGTAGTAGATTGACTAAATCACTTTATCTATACATTTTCGCACCATATGCTGTTGCAAAGTTGGATCACATTGATTTAGCAATCACCCATTTGTATCCAGTTCAAGATTGCATGTATTCATTGCTTACAATTGAGTTTCATATCAGGGAAGTTGAAGGTATTTTGCTGCACCATTACACACGCAAACCGAACAACTTGCATTTCATTTTTAGCAGAGGACTTCACACACGAACCATCCATTATATCTGATACAAAACGCGAAGAAAAAAAGAACCAATGTGTTACAACTATCCCAGGAATTACAACTTTATGACGAGGTTAACGTTAAAGTTTAACAAAAAATGCGGGATTGATGATTTCTAAGTACGTTTAAGCATGCTGGAGTTCTGAGTGTTTGGATGGATTGGGAAAATATCATATCAATGCCGAATGAACAGAAGCTCTCTGTAGAGAATCCTTTCGATCAGGAAGTTGTACTGGTAAATCGTAAACAGATATTGAGTTAAAGTGATAGAAAACAGCCAGAATGTGGCACAAGGAAGACGTTGTATTAGGCGAAACTAGAAGTAACTACTTGCGCAGAGGGAAGTTACTGAAACGCTTGTGAATGCTAGTTGACTAACACAAGTCGTTGTCTATAGTGAATCCAAAGTATTGGACAGAGTTCGCTCTAGATAAATAATTATCACTCATGAAAGTAGGGCCGGTGTGTTACGGCGAACCCGAAAAAGCTACATATATGTATATATGTTACATGAGGAGGATTTGATTCGATTTCAGAGAGGGAATTCGTCGTGTATAGAGCAAATTAAGCGTGAACTGCAAAGCTAGGAAGAACCGTAAAGCTGTTTTGACCTGATTGGGTCTTATCAGCAGTGCGACTCTATCGACTCAACTGGGGATCGAACCCGGGAGCACATAAGCAAAACGCAAGTATGCTACATCCCCCCCTCTCCCCGCCGACCACCGGCAGATAATCAGACCCATTTTCATTTTTCATTTACACCATAAAGCATTACCCTTTGCGAGTTTACTGAGGGCATCAAAACTGTTGTCAAATGCTTCCTAGTGCTTCCTAGATTTTAAGTTCACACTTTATTTGCTCTTTACACGACTAATTCCTACTTTGGAATATATCTATATTTAATTCACTTGATTGAATAAAATCAAAGCTGAATCTGCCAACAGATTGCAAAGGAAGAACTCAACGTACTTGTAAAATAGATCAGTTGTCACTGTGTAACAACATCAGTATTCGAGTGCACTTCCACTACTAATGCAAATTTTTGGATACTTTCTATACTATGACAACTTACGATTTTTAATAAGCTTAGAACCGAAAGAGGTCACCATGAGTCCCTACTTCCACATAGTTTTAGAAAGGTCTTCCACCCACTTGACTAACTTCCGTAATTGGACATTGCTGCATTCCCAGCACAAATTCCCAGCTAAATTCACTTCTCGCCCACCCCTCTTCTTACTCACCTTTGATTGATTTGATGCACCAAATGTGCTTACGCTACCCGGGTGAAGACTGTCTCCGTTTTCAAATCGGCCGCACCTGTCAAGTCACATGGGGGCTATGTAGCCATTGTCCCTGTCCAAGTTTCAATGCGTTTTCGCCTCTGTGTGTTTACACACGAATACGCCATTGTATATGAAAGGAGGCTGGGCAAATTAGAATGATTAGGAACATGAACTTGCTTTTTCCAATAGTTTGGTCAATCCCATTGACTCATCCGCGGTTAAGAGCCACATGCTTCTGGTTCGACCCCACCTCCCATATCTTCTATTATCAATACCGCTACCGGAGAGACCACGTCACCTGCCACCACAACAGGAGACTGAATGCCCTAAGGTTTAGATATGTGAAACAACGCACACATACACACACATACGCAGACCTCCGAAATCAAACCAAGCCTTTTTGCAGAGACATATATGTTTCGTCCCAGCAGCAGTAATTAGTGTCCCCTGAGGTGTATTTGGCGTAAACCAGACGAGGAACCGGAAAATCATTGTTCCTTTTCTGTTTTTGATTCTAATCAAACACAAGAAAACGTTTAGAGATGAAGTTTGTGAAGGACACTCTCTCACTCAAGCTTGTATGTAGCCTTCTTCCGTCTAGTTCGTTAGTTCGCCTCGTTTCAATTTCCGAGTTTGATGCTGTTGGTGCCAGTGTCCTTGCTGTTCAATACTGTTGTTGCGGTTGCGGTTGCGCAGTTTGGTTGCTTAGCTGGTTGACCACTATCACATCGATGAGTATGTTATTCAGACCGAAGGTGGGTGGTATAGTACGACGAGACTGTGGGGACAGTAGTCACCAGTTTCGGTTGTTTGGGTTTATTCATGCTGGATAGGTCCAATGAAGTTTCGATGTCCCATTCGTGTCATTCATCACGTAGGTGTGTGTGTGTGTGTGTGTGTGTGTGACCAGACAAGTCAAGAAGTCAGTTAAGGCACGAGGACAAGGAGGTTTTGGTTGTGGGAGGTCATCCGAAAAACGTGTTTACCACGCCTGTTTGATGAAAACCACATATGTTTACAAGGGTTGACCACATGCTACGGAAAACTGTACAGCTAAATAGCCTCACGAACACCAGTGGAATTGTCTTTGCCAAGTTTCTCCCAATAGGCATTCCGATTGGAAACATCTGTCAAACAGTGGGAAAAATCAACTTCAACACGTCACTCATTGCAGTACAGCATGATGCAGTTAGTGGTTTTGATTTAATGATATTTTTCACTAATTCCTCTTGCAAATGCAAACGGCCAGATTTAGAATCAATATTTCAGTGACATTAGGATAGAAGACCATCCCAAGGGCCATTTTAACAGATTATCCATGAATTGTGCTTCTTTTGTACTTCGCATATCAGAATAAACCTAGACTCTCCCTGGAACACGAAGAACAATCATTTTTTCGTTTTATCCGGTGGTTCACTCCCGAGTTGAAATATCCACAAAACAGAACTGTAGATTACCACCAATGCCATTGACAATATTAGGCTTAAACGATTCCAAACCATGTGCTTTATAATTGAGCATCTTGAAAAGAACACTGCATGGGTTTCGGATAAACCGTGTGCTTCCTTGAAACCGGAATCACATACAGTCAAAGAGATCCTTTCACAAGGAATAACTATGAGCAACACCTTGTTCGTGTCTACGAATAAATGTTCTTAGCTGATATTGCTCCGTAAATCGTATCTGTTGATCAGAGTTACAAATAATTCACATGTTAGTGCAACGTAGATGGACTAAATATACTAACATTTTATAACTTTTTAGAGGCTCATATTATTCAAATGATCGAAGAGCCATTTTGGCAATGGTAGTGCTCGCTTTCTTCGAGTCGGCTCACGATACTAACCCCGGCAATACCAACTGAGTTCAATAGTAGACAGCTTCATTGTCGTCAGACGCAATACCATAGGTATCCCGCCACTACGAGCCCCGGTGCTTAGTTTTCCAGCTTTCAGATTGAATTGCGAGCCCTCGTGCTTCAAGGATAAATAGAATGATATTCAGTTAATCTCATTAGCAAAGCGGATCTTACTAACTAACTTAGATGTCCAAGTCCCCCAGTTCATCGTCATCAAGTTCCAATCTGTGAACAATTTTCTTAAGCACGTTTGTGGTGTCTGTTTCCCAGCACGAATCCCCCTTTCCTGGGATGCTGTGCTGCATGCAGTTCAGTTTATTCGCTTCTTATTTCTCGGCTTACCGGTTTCAGTCCATTGTAAGCGTGTGTTCTCGCACTTTATTATATTGAGGTATGCACTTGACGCAGTGATTCGTCTTCTTCAACAAACTGCTCACCGACTCGTTTTCTCAAACTGCGGTTGATTCTATCACATAGGCTTCACCCATAGTAACTTTTCAACAACAAAGTAAGTAAAACAGCTGCTTGGAATTTTGAATATAAGAGCGAAAGGAAAGTTCTTTCCCGAAGCCCATCAACCTACACATGTCTGAATATCGTCGTAGCTACATAAGTGGGAAATAGGAAATAGCCAAAAGAACTCTGAACCAGTCTCTATTTTGTTCCCACATGCACATGGCAGATTACGGTTGTCATTTGATTTATTTGGCGTCCACGAGCAGCCCTAACATTTAGAACCCCCCCCCCCC
>UZAN01039646.1:114356-129133 GCA_900618425.1 Echinostoma caproni
AGGTCACCACAAGACAGACCATGACAAGAGTTGAACTAAGTTCACACGACAAGGCGCTCAGGATGTCAGTTAGGCCTGACATGTATAATTAAGTTCAATTTAGGACAACTTGTTTGCTCCGATGTGGAGGGGGGGAGGCTGAGCTGTTTGAGGGAGAGGGGTTCCAAATGAAAACAATGGTGAAACCAATTTAGTTGTCTCGCATCCTCCTCTAGGTTGTTAGTTGACGGATCAACAATCCAGCATTAGCTTCCACTCTGAACCATGTTGCATTCCTAATTTCTCCCCGTTCTCACAATTTCGGGAAAGGGGAACACGATCTCATGGTTTATAAGAGTGGAGAGCGAGGAAACAAGCACGAAACGAAATAGTTGACAGATGGAGGTTTTCACATCATTCATGTGGGTTCATTGTCTTCATCTACAAATTAAAGACCCCATTTGTGCTCCGATTTTGTGGCAGCTGAAACCTGTGTTTATCGAATCATTCTGTTGTTGTGGTTGACTTATCCGTTCCAACATTCGTTCACTTGAGCTTGTCTACTGAGCGCACAGGTGGTCGGCTTCTTAACCCTGAATGCACAGAATATGCACACATTTAAAATGTAATTGGCGCTTATTGCGTGACACACTACTTTGATTGTACAGAACAAATCAACCGACATCAAGCTGTCCGTGAATCATGTCTTCCACATTATTGTTTGTTTTATCCAGGGCAATCATTTGAACTCACAACAATGCTCAATCACTTTGTCCCGCTTGCTTCACCCGCCCCTGTCTCCGCTCCCCCCTATCCACACGCACATTAACACGCAAACACACAACATTTCACAGTTGCGGATTCGAATGTGCCCGTGGTAACAAATCACAATAAACAGATTCGTCTCGACATTGGTGGTCATCTACGCCTGGAATGTCCAATTCACAGTACTCCGTCTGGTCGATTAATATCCACGGGGGAACCGTTAGTGCCTGAGTCCCACACGGACTACGGTTCACCCGTACTCTATCACTGGCAAGTTCGAGATCGATTGGACTATGCTTTGGACCTAGATCCCCGATATCGGTTTAGTGATAATCGCCGAGTGCTGGAGGTGATTGTCCCCCTGGAACTATCCGATTCAGGGACGTACACTTGCATGGGAGTGACCGGTTTCGGCAAACGTGAAGTTACATTTGACGTACATATCCGAGGTAAGAATATTACCACTATCCGATTGAGAAATCACGTGGGAGTCAGTCTATCTTTTGTTATCGCACACATATCTGTAACACATTGCTTTATTGAGGTTCAGTAGCATTAAAAGTGTGCACCCATTTCGGGCGCTTGAAATTAAATGAACAACCAAGAACGACCGCTGTTTATAGTGGTCAATGTAAAAAAGGAAAAGAATGACCCAATGCATAATAATAATAATAATAATAATAATCCCATGAGGTCAATAAGCCACAAGTTGACTCCATCCCTGGATGGACATGTTTCCGTGGTTAAGTATTGAAAGAGTGTGGATGACATCCCTTTTCTACTGAGTAACCGTTAATCAAGATAGATTAGTCGCATTGAGGATGGAGTGAAACGATGAAAATATATGGAGTCAACTGGAAAAGACCATGAAGCTTCGACTAAGTTCATCGGTTCTGTTGCGCTTAAACGGGTGTTCTCTAATAGATAAGGTCATTCAAGCAGCAAACTGGAGGTCCACAGTTCGAATTCCTCCACAACCATCCATATTGTCTATTCCCCGGAAACACTTTGATCATCTGGAGCTCATTTCCAAAAATTAAACGCATATTTGTTAATCAAATAAATAAAAATAACGCAAAATGTGATTCAAGCATGATTTATTCATTCATTTTTCATTCATGGCTATTGTTTCATCAAACGTTTAGTATTTATCGGAACGGTGAACACTTGAAAGCAATACTAGCCTACCCAAGAGCAATTCCATCGTTTAATATGTTTGCGTACATATATATATATATATATATATATATATATGTATAATTGAGAATGGATGAATGAATTTTTGGTGAATAGTTCAGTCAACCGTGTTTCAACGTGGAGAACTGAACACCTGACCGAGTGAACCGATCGTTGGATGATTTATGATGATAGGCTGACGATGCCTGACGAGGGGTTGAAAAACGGAAATGGATCCTTCATTGTTGCCCTCTTCAACAACACCAGTGTCTGCCTAGCTCGGTCATGATAACTGAAGTGGAATCAACTCGAGCTCTTCATTCATCCCGCCAGATAGATTACACGTATACGCTCATAGAGCTGTACACGCATACGCAACCCAGCAGAAACACAAGTAAACACTCAGAGCACATGCGAATATGTATGCATGCATACAATGACCAGACTACTGAAGTACCTCGTTCAGTTTTTTCCCCTCGCTCATAGTTGTCCCCTTACTCTTCTTATTTTTGCCTGAGTGGACTCACAATTGTTCCGATTAGATTGGATGTATATGTGTGCGTGTGTGAGTATATATTGGCTACAGAGGGGTTGTACGGGCACTCCAACAGTAAGTACACATTAGACGGTCTCTCCTACTTCTACCCCCGAAATCGTGGACACAACCTCAAGGAGGCGGATGTGAGACGTATCAGGGATTGAAGGTAACCACACAGGAGCATTGTGACTTAAACTGTCACATTCATATACGCACACCGACACACCATCGGTTGTTCATTCATAAGTTGTGAAGATCACACACCCCATTTTCTTCCTCCAACCAAAGAGTCCTTTTGGATGCACGTGAATTCACTGCCTGCTCGGGCCGTATGAGTTCACCACTATATGGAGTGGCCCAGTCACGCTGAAAGCAGTCTCATTTCGCATTGAGACTGAGATTTCCCACAGAATCGCTCGCTTGCATGAGCCGAACGAAACAGGGCAAGAGGGAGCGGGGACGGGCTGGCGAGCGGGCGGAGGGTGGCGGCGGCGGAAGTGGTGGAGGAAGAGGGTAGTGAAATGAGAATTCCGCCCGTTTTGTTCAATTCAATCCGGTTCGGAAGAATGAAATCGCCCCGCCCCAGGTTGGAATGAGCAGACCACAGTTGGTTTGTATGCCTACATAAAGAGCCGTAAGAGCACAAAACCTATCGAGACATTCTACATATAAAAAATAGAGGGATAATTTTGAATGAATTATCAGTCTATGCACACTAAGATCGCGATATGATCACTTCGGGTCTGTTAGATGATTGCGGTTTCCGACTTCCTTGAAGTAGAGAATTTGTCATCTTATGCTGAGGTATCACTGCACCACCGATGTCATCAGCTGAGCTTGCCGAGCTGAGTTACGCATCAGTGTGGCCTAGCCTTTAACAGTAGCCTTCGGCATCTCACATTAAAATTTACTATCTTCTTCCCCCGAACAATTTATCTTCGTGCAATACGATTTGATAGCGATTGTTTGACTCGGAATTTTGTTTCAAACTGGGCATGAATAATGTCACAAATACCGTCCTTCTGTGTTTTGCTGTTGTCCTCGTGCAAAACCACACAGTTCGATATCGTGTGGTGTTTTGACATGTTTTGACATTCGATCGAACTTAACTGGGTCAACTTGTGGTCCACAACTGTTAGGACAGATGTACTAGTTGGTGCTTTTTCCGACACCATATGGTGTGCACGACAAGAATTTCAAACCCGTTGACATGTAGTAGATTAAAAGTCTCATTTGTTGAACAGATGAAAGCCTGGAAGATAATTTACCGAATACCTTGAGGTCAAAATGATTCGTCCCTCAGTTTTTAATATAAGCTGTTTGCATGTGCCACTCCTTAGATTAATGTGGATATATTCCTCCTCCCCGGCCCTTCCTCCTCCTCCTCATCATCATCATCATCACCATCGGCAGTAGCATCCAAATCATCATCGCCGTGTTGATTCCACACAAATTGGGAGGCCAACAGCCATCCTTTCAAAGCTTACATTTATGGTTGTGGTGCTCCGTTTCCGATGTTTCTGTGCAGTAAAATAGTACTAAAAACCGGGTCGTATTGCATTCAACTTGTACTTGCTACGACTGACCGAAACGTTAAAATCATATTAAACTGGAGGCTGGTTTTGTCCTCAGAGTCGAAAAACGAACCGCATTCGAATCTATCCCGTCTGGCTTTTCTCTGAATTTTTGGCACGCTGATTGTTCTGTGGAGAAAACTTTGTCTTGGTTTCCTAAGTTCACCATTTGATTGCTTTGTAGTGGCCAGATACATATTGGCCAATCGTTTCATTCTCGTAGATTTCGGATGAAACTAATACCAAGTTTATTTTTCACTTCCGTAAAAGTAAGATAATCTTTTACTCATACAGTCATGTTCTGACGAGTTTATCGTCGTTGCACAACACTCGCAAACTGTACCCGGTTTACTGATCGAACAGGAATTAACAGGGAGTTATATTGGCGATAAAACGCAATGGTGTTCATCTTCTCTCGTTTCCCGTTGCCACGTCCGCGTCAATAAGGGGTATACTAAAATTTATCAGACGAAAATGTAGGTTTACGTTTCAATGCGTTGTTCTCATGTTCTCGATCAGACCAGGGTAACATGAATGCAATATCTTTTAGCGTTTTTTTATTAAGACTTGCATTTATTTGCGAATGTATCTATCAGTTCTTCAGGGATGTGGTGTATGGTCATACATAGTTGGGGCAGTCTTTATATGGGGGATCGAATAATGACGTTTTTAGATGCGGTTCAGTTTGAATTGATTATCTTATCGGAAGGTGTTCAAACAGTTAATCTTTTCTATTTTCCCCCATGGTTTTTTCCAAGGTAAACGGTGCGGTCCACGCAAAATAGAGTTCGGGTTATTTTATATGGGCCTTCCGGCGACACCACTCGTTGTTCGTACAGCATTTAACTGATGAAGTGGAAAACATTACTGGTCACATTCTCCCTCATGCTCTCGTGCCCTTTGTATTCGGAGTATCGAACAAATTACGCAGAACTGACCGGAGACAAGGCAGCAGTGTTTGCGTAATTAACAAATTCGATTCTTTGATAAAGTGATGTGAGCTAATGGTCATGTCTG
The DNA here is from genome assembly GCA_900618425.1 of Echinostoma caproni. Classification (NCBI taxonomy): domain Eukaryota; kingdom Metazoa; phylum Platyhelminthes; class Trematoda; order Plagiorchiida; family Echinostomatidae; genus Echinostoma; species Echinostoma caproni. The sequence goes on from UZAN01039646.1 coordinate 119,406, forward strand.
AGAGCTATTGTTTCGATCATTCCAAAACAAGCAAGATACAATATCACGAGTCGTTAGAGTTGTTGCCGTTAATTGTTTAGAAATTGCCCACCAAGTTGTAAGCTTTACTGTGTTCCACGAATTCTGTTTCCATCTGTGATAAACCCTTATTTGGAATGAGGGCGTTGCTTTGTAAGCTCGTCTCAGATTCAAAGCATTCCTCCAATAGAATAGGTTTGGTGTACCCCGAAAATTCCCTTTTCGATGTCCGGAGAATGATGCATCACATCACGTGCAAGTCTGGTGTAAAAACGAATTACTCTCGATAAAAAGATATTATTTACCTGCAAATTGTTAGCTTCTGACGCATTTTTCACTAATGAATATGTCGACTGACCGAATATTTTTCAGCTGCTAGATGGCCAAGTGGATAGTGTGCTTGCATTCTGTCTGTGAGGTCCCGGGTTCGATCCCGCGTGGATCTATGGATTCGCACTGCTGATGAGACCCAACCAGGTCGGAACAGTTGTACAGTAGCACTTCCAGTTTACGCTTTATTTGCTCTATATACGACAAATTCCCTCTGCAATATTTCAAATTGTTTGGTGATTTTTCAACTCTAACATTTCTGTTTTGCCTCCATCTGCAGATCCCAACGCCAATTTGTTGTGCGCTACACAATCCCCGTTACATCCAAACGTTAAAGGTGAGTTTGACTGACCGGTAATATTTTGTTCGAAGGATATACCTACCTAAAGTTGTTTGTGTATTACCTGTTGTCGACGCGATTGACATCCTCGTTGTACTGATACGGTAGGCTTGAGCACACGAAGCGGGTCACTGTCTCAGGGTATTAGTGTTTTCCTTGAGCATGGCAAACAATTAGGTCATTCGGTGGTGATCGCATCAGCCCATAATTGAAAAACTATTACAAATTACAAAGGTTTTAGTTGCAAACATAGCTTTTACTTCTGTCTTCTATTGCCACCGTATCATTGTTGATTAGATCCCCGTTCTTCTAAACGTCTGCTTACTTAAGCTGGGCACTGGCCTGTACCGAAAAAGGATCCTCTGCATCATGTACCATTCATTTATTCCTAAACGCTCTTCATTCGGACCATGAAACATTTTGACAGTGGTAACTGATCAGTCAAACCTAAGTATTTCGTATATGGAAATCGCGCTCATATTTACCAATGAATCCAATTTCTGGATTACTTCGAAACGAAGGTGAGCAGACCGGAAAGCATTTCCGACCAAATTTGACAGGTCTCATTTTGCTGCATCCAATTCATTCAAGGAGTTGCACATGATAGCACCCGAGTTCAAATTCATCAGAAACAACTGGCACATACACACATACACACAAACACTGGTATCGACCCTCACAAACACAAACAAACATGCATACGTGTTGCACCTCCATCCTCGTGTGTTCCCCCTAGACGGACAGCCAGTTAAAGAATGACAGCTAAATGCAAAATAAACGCCTTCGATCATCCAACCATTCACGATTTGACAGCTTGTCTTAACCAAACCAAACCAAACAACCGTGGTTCACCAAACCCACTCCTCTTCGCCGGAAAAACATACACAACACTTCGGAGGCAAGTGCGCCGATCATGTGTGTGCAAGTGTCTCACTCTCACTTATCGCAGCGCTAGGGTTGAGCTATCTTGATGTGGACGTTCTCCATCACTGCAGAACCAATATTGATAGTAAATGTTCGGACAAGTGGTTGATAGCAAACTGTAGTGACAGCAGAAATGATACGATAAAGAGGACAACAACAACAACAACAACAACAACAACAACAACAACAATCATAAGCATAACGCACGAAGGAGAAAATGTAGCACGACATATGGCTACAAACAAAAGAAATCATAACAAGCAATATAGAAATGGCATTTCAAATCACATTCCTACCTCAGATGGTGAGTTGGGGGATTAATCTCCTAACGAGGGGAACCGAGTATTATAAGGGGTCTCCCAGTCCGAGTGAAGGAAACTATGAGGAGTGGGGTGCTTCAGACCAATTACCAGATGATAATCATCTATCTCATCATCATTGTCATCATTTGCAACGTGACTATCCTAATCACAAGATTCAAACGCGGATACCAAAACATATGCTTTCGACAGATAGACAAAAGCAATTTTTCGGAAATCAAACGACCAACACCAACAAAAATGAGAAACACCAAGGACAAAACTAATCAGGCAGACTCGGTTTGGCTTTCGCAATGACGTTCAATCAAAGGATTATAGCGGATAGTTGAACGCAAGGTGTTTAGATGGTCGAGAAATATCACCCTATTAGGGGATGTGCAACAGATCATGGAAAGCAAGTCACAAATGCGTGGCTATTAGAATTATAGAATGATTTGAGGATGCGGTTGATCTATCCGTTCTATTTCTCAAATTCTCTCTGGTTTTCACGAAGCATTCTTGAACTGCATGGTGCAGGACATTTGTGTGTCCACTAAAACATGTTCAGTTACTGCCTCACTTTGAAACGCAAATGTCCAATTCATTGGGAGTACTGTGGGACAATGTAAAGATAATAAAGAGACTATCAGTACGCGTAACCTGATATCAGCCAATTTGCTTAGGTGATACAAAATAAATTTAAAGATTCCGAGTAATACTGAGTTAAGTGCAACTCATAAAATGGATAATTTTCTTACCTAAGCAAAGTTTCGAACAGTTTTGTAAGATCAGTGGATCAGCGTAGTTGACAACGTTTGGCCAATCAGTTAACTGTGGCACACCGATCGGTCAGCAGTTGACGGACCGAACAGAACAGTAGCACAAACGAGGTGATACATCTGTTCCGGTTGCCCCCCCCACCCCACCCCACACAAACACACTAACCTCGGAATTCGGACTGTGTGTGTGTTTGGGTTGAAAATCACAAACTACAATTCACAATCTAAAACCCCTGCTGTGCGGTTTATTAAGCTGCTCGACGGGAGGGCACTCGAAAGATGTCTGCTTGCCGAGAGAGAATGCCGTGATGTCGGCTGCTGTGATGTGATGTGGTCACATCGATGGCTAGATAATGGGGAATCCATGCACCCGCTGAACTGTCCGTCCAATCGGATATCAATTTAGCCAAAAGCAATATTTGTTTGTTCGGTGACGCTATACAGCGTACTGCATCCCTGTGGCGCACAATCGCGTTTAGTTCACACCCCCGAGTAACCAGAGGACGCAACAGTTTTCTGCACAGCTAGGTTTTAGTCAGAAGTGTTCTGTGTGTGTGTGTACATATGATGATCGTGTATAGCTGAGACGCAAATCGACCACTTGGTCATCCCGACCCCGGAAAACAGCTGTCAATATGTGATAATTTTAACACACAGGGGAAGAACTTCGATAGTTTCGGTTATTACAGATCTGATCACTCCATTTGGAGGTGGTTGCGACTGTCACAGACGAATAGTACACTGCAGTACTAAAGGTTCAAGGTAAAAATAGAAGCGAATTGAATTTCCAAACGGAGGATTTTCTCCGCCTAGTTCACTTATCAATCGTCGAACTTGAATTCTGTTGAATCTTCGGAAGTGGACCATGGTTGATAACTAAGCTTCGCCAATTCTACCTATTTATTCAGATCACTTAATACAGATAAAATATAAATACCTGTGGAAGGCAGTGGTCAATTGGCCAAAGTCATCACATTGTCACCTCAGGAGACGAGGCTCAAATCCCCCCACCGTCGCATAACTTTCACCATTTTCTATACATTATCGAGCAATCCTTTGGATCACTACTTTTACCTTCCTGAAGATATATATATATATAAAGTGCATTTTCGTCACAAAATCTCGGTTGTAACACCGGGTAAATTTGTTTGGACAGCTCTTTCAAAGTCAGTCGCTTATTGATTCAATATTTTGATTCGATTTTTTGTAGGTGGGTTAGTTACTACTAACTGCAACAAACGCGGCTTAAGCGTCTTTTTAAATACTGATGAGATCGCACAACCGGAGGGAATCAATGATTTAACCGAGTAATTTTCTAAGCCAAAGCCATAATTGCAATGCATGTTGGGTTGTATGTTTTTTATTATATATATTTTTGTGTGTGATGAGCAGTAGACGGGCTGATCCCGAAAGCCGCGTAAACCTGCTATTCAGTAACGGAAGTGGACAACCTAAGTCCGGGAGTGGCGAACCCCATAAGGCTCTGTTAGAATAACCGCGTTATTGAACCGGACGACAGCAAAGNGGCGGAGTTCGAACCTCGGATGATGGGGTTCAAAGCTCACCGGCAACAGCGACTAAACCAGTGAGCCACCACCACCACCCTAGAAGCAATAGAGGTAAAAAGAAAACGAGACAAATCACGAGAAGCCCTGTAAGGTATGGTCAAAACGGTCCATTCAACTGAATTGGTGAAAATGGAACTTCACTTCAACACGGACTGGCAGGATTGATCTAAATGTTCCCAAACATATTGTTTTGTTGGGTACAACCGAGAAGGATGAGTAAATCGTGGCTAAAGTGGAGTACATAAATGGATTACTGACGGCTTATAGATTTGCAGAGATGCCCTCGCGCTGAAAACACTTCGCAGGAAGCCTATTTAAATACTGATAATGACCCCAAGTCTGCTTCTATATCACTGAACGACCTCTAGCAGTAGATGTGAAACCTCAGGTGTATGAATATGCTATTTGTTTTGCTCTCCAACACAACTTAAGCAATTTCCCCATTTTGCTCAATTACCACTATTCTGTCTACAGCTCCCTGTTTTATCGACCCGAAGTTGAAGCAAAACCCCGTGAATACTATTGAAAAGTCGATAGGATCGATGGTTCGGTTAAGCTGTGAAGCCGAAGGTTCCGAACCAATACGCTATCGTTGGTTTATGGGTAATACCGTTGCTGACTGGATCACTACAAGTCAAGGTGCACGAGGACCCGTACTGACTATTGACCATGTTGGTCGAGAACACACTGGACACTACACATGCCAGGTTTCCAACCTAGGAGGCAGTTTAAATTATACGTATCGTTTGGTTGTGACTGGTAAGTACTTCATGAAGTCGGTTTCAAGTAGTCTGAGTGACCTTATGTTTTACAGCCTCCGGATAACTTTAACTTGGTTAAAGACTAGCACACTTAGGTAAACCCACAATTTCGAACACCAACCTGAGTAGTAAACTCATCATAATCTGCAAACTGAGGTCAAAATAAAAGTAGTGATCTGGCTAACAGAAAATCGTTAGAAACTGATTAAAGAAGTGCCGGAGAGCTCGGTGTACGGAAAATGTAGCCCAATCCGATAATTTTATCCAGCATGATTCCCAAACCTTTACAAGCGATAGGTCTCGCTCGAAGAACATACCAACATTGACAGTCTTACTTTGAGCTACAACTACTCAACATTACATGCATCAGATATGGTACGTAACTGTTCTCAACTGAACACATGAATGAACTGTAAAGGCATTTTAGTGATTAACAGTTAATTGTTTGTTTGAACGAATCAGTAGAATACCGGTTAAAAAATTCATCCTGGTTACTATCCATCCAATCAAAATCTATGAACAAAATCCCAACATTATGGAAAACTAAGCCAATTATTTGGAACAGGAGATTTTTCGGAGCAAACATTTTCCAAATTTTTGTTCAAACTAAGTTGCACGGTTAATCCACTGGTCTAAACACAATAGAGCTTTATATGCGTACAACAAAGTTTTAATGTTCTGGAGGCCCCCACCATTTTCGCTGATAGACACCTACTAGCTATTGGAAAATTTGAGCCGGGTGGGAGATTAGACAGTAGTCGTCAATCCTGGGAAAACGATGCTTACCTGTTGGCGCACCTTTCTGAAAACAAAAAAACGCGTAGATGGCATTTATGATGCGAGCGAGACCACATGGGATGTTTGAAATTGCTGAGAGATTGTTCGCTGTTTGGTAGTAGTTTTTTGTTCGACGAAAGACCCAAGTAGCTAGTTTAAGTGACACTACTCTGAGGCAAACGCAACGAAGCTAGATTGACGGGACCTATACAAATGAATACAGCGCGCGTGCGAGAGAGAGAGAGAGGGCAGATTGCCCAATCCTTCCGCGATGCGAGAGCTGATTTGAACGACCAACTTTTGACTATGTCACAAACCACATTTGAATTGAAAAAGCAACCCACCAGCATCCTTATATATGTTTGTGATTGACAGTGGTCACACAGGAAACTGCAGCTGTTCGCTTTGGTTTTGGGACCCAAAAGCCAATCAGTTGGTTGGTTACTTGTCCGTCAAAGTAGATGATCCGCACACATACACACACACACACGCACACACACACACAAGAACATCGTTTCCTTCAACAGTTTATGCATATACTTACACACAGTTCTAATGGCACAAGCAATTAGGAGTAATGCTCTGTGGGTCTGTTTTAAAGCACAGATTACGTGTGGGTAGTGATAGAATACAACCTACTGAATGAAATCATCACTGTGCACCCGTCGGTCCGTAAAGTGACTCGTTACAGTTTCAAAAGAATCTAATTGTCAGCGGGGATCAGTGGTTTTCAGCAGATCAAAGTCAAGTCCAAACAAAGCGCTCACTTTATTCATCTCAGCGGAGAATTTCCGGCATTAAGCTATTTTTCCACATCAGATCAGGGATAGATATGAAAATAAAACAGTGGAGAATATACGAAATAACTAAATAAATTGATGAGAACCCCAGAAAATACAATGACTGGTCAGTTGAGAAATCAGTAGAATTAATTCTCAGAATACAGAACTATGACAAGGGGGGGGATCTAACTATAAACGAAATCACCGTTGGCCGATACATGGTTGTGCGCGAGTAATTGTGCCCGCATCTGTTGGCATGTTTATATAATAACTGAACAATATCACTCCGAGTATTTTTGAACAGAAGAATTCGCTTGAACTAGAATGCATAGCGATGTCGAAAATCTGATGCCGAATTAACTCCGTGCTTGGGATAAACAAAATGCAGTTAGTTGATATGCTAGCAATATTGGATGAATTATGAAGCTCAGTAAAATCTGTGAAAAATACACTAAGCAAAATGTATTCGACAGAAATAGCNGTATTCGACAGAAATAGCATTTGCTTGGATTAGTTCACTCTGGTACAAATCACGGTTGTTCCCTTAATTTTGTATCAGCTGGCCAAACGTACTGAACAGTGCTTTCGTCCTTTTCATTTAAACCGAGACTGGAGATGTATACCGAAGAGTTTCACTTCTGAGAGCTGGCCTGAAATCTTGATCGCGTAGTTTGCTGTATATCCAGTAAATGTGCATGATAAATGTAACACCTACCACAGCAATGATTGTCTTCAAGATATCTCCACTTGTAATTGAGGTTACCATAGCGATTGGAAGAAATCGATTAAGGTTGACACCAGTGGGTTAAGTTCAAGTTGAGTAGGTTCACAACATTCATCGAGAACACATTCTTTGGGTTTTCCAGTTTTGTGGGGCAGAGAACAGATACTGTCTTATCAGTGTACTTGTGTGTGAGTGTGTGTGTGTGTGTGTGTGTGTGTGTGTGTGTGTGTGTGTGTGTGTGTNCAGGTAAATTAGCATGCACGACGGGACGAGCTGACTCATGAATTGAGTTGAACGAATGAAGGAGGAGGGTGAAGTTGATGGAGGGAGGGACATCTGAATGAAAACAGAATTCGGCTAAAGCTAGAGTCTAAAAGTGAGACCAGCATGCAAATTGTTCATTGGACTTATCATTTATTTATGGATTGGATTGTACGTGCCAAAAGTACTGTACTTTGATGAACAAAAAATAAATTTCCATCTACATGACTGGGGACTTTCAAATTCGTTTTCATTCAGAAATTGCACAGAAATGCAGAACTGATTATGCTACACAATGTATATGGAAATTAATTGATTCAATAGGCGCTGAAATTTGGTTATCCTGCATTTGAAAAATGTGTGTTAGTGTTAGTTCTACTTAACGATTGGTGCTGACCACCTACCTACCCAAGTTGCCAGTTATCTTCTTTATCTAGTGAATCTTTATGACAAAGAAATTTAATTTATGTCCTTTGACACAAACCATGGGAATTAAGGAAGAGGAAGACAAAATGAAAATGTCTATGTTCGTTGAAACATACTATTCTAGCGATTTTTTCTTTCCAATCGTTCCCAGCCATTATGGACGCACAGTGTCCGATTTGTAACAGATTGAGACCAAATTACCCCAACAAATTAGGACGAAATTATGAAACTCTTGATGGGTACACTCTTCCCTCACACGTACATGCTGGATGCAGACATCAGAAATAAAGAGAAACTTCAGAACCGTGATCGACTGACAGTGCAATCATTCACAAAATAGTCTTCTGCAGGAATGTGGAGAAAATTAAACAATTCGGAATTGCCTAGTTTATCGGGGACAGAATCAAAAGCTCATGAAACAATAGATCCTTCCTTTAAAGTCTAAGATTAACCTACGAGAGTTAACTTTCACCAATACGGTGTGAATGTAGTCTCCTTGAAATGTGAGTGATGATCGGCGAGGCATAATCACGAAAACGGGGTACCCGATGCGCTGACCTGAACGGATTTTAGTTCAAATTTTATGCAAAATCATTTTGCTTTTTCATGTCACTGGTAATAATAGTCTTCCATTTCTAATTATGCTGAGTGTCGTGTATTCAACAATTGCTAGCCATTATTTTCTTATCGTTAAATGACACACATGGAGTAAAGCGACACCGCTTGTGATCATAGAGAATTTCCAATATCCACCCTCAATTGTTGCCGAATGTTTTGTTCTGTTCTGTTCTGTACAAATCGAATCCTAATCTGGAGGTCTTTCTTGTCAATATTTTTCCACTTGCATTACCAGAGCTTCCGTCCGCTACGCCAAAGATAGTGAGCAGTGCCAGTAATCAGACTTTCCGAAGTGACTCCAGTGCCTCGTTGACAGCTCGTATCAAATGTGCATGCGATGAACCGGTCATTCAGGTTGGTTTTACTGTCCATTCATCACGGGCGTATTTCATTCACGAAAGCTGCATTGAAACTCAAACTTCTGCCTGAACGAGTTCACCATGTCTCAATTAGACTACGTGGTTGAATAAATAGCTTTAGTACCTTCACAACTATTCACACATGGTGTCTATCAGTTCACATGTAAGCTGTCTCCGTGGGTTCTCTTTTGGGGTGAATCAAAATTAACCGGGTGAACTGTAGGATTGAACTGAATGCTTAAATTATGTCCTTTTAGCAAGTTTTTGAGAAAGATTTCTTTGTATGTAAGTAACAGAAGGATCAATGGCATCACTCGCGTCTAACTTAGCGGGGCTTCATCTGGTTCGCCACTCCAAGTCCCGGGGCTTGGTTTACCGGTTTCCTTCACTGAAGAGCATGTATTCGTGGCAATTCGGTTCGCCCCGTCTGCTTTTCATCACACAGGGGTGTATAGTAAAAAAGGGATTCCAACCCACCAATAAACACCAACTTTACATTATTTTCCACTGCATCCTCCATGATTTTGTGCTGAATTATCCTTGGGGGAAATCCCTAATAACCCTTAGATCATACGCTGTCACTGTTCTGCCCGATTAGTATCCGTTTCCTATACTCAATGTCCTAGATTTAGTATCATCACTAATTACGTAACTCAACTTATCCTATTCTGGCGATTTAGTTCATCGGCCTTCTTATTTCAATGCACATTTTAGCCTTATGGCATATTGCATCACTATTTAAAATACGGATATTTCACCATT
>UZAN01039647.1:0-53023 GCA_900618425.1 Echinostoma caproni
CAGGTGTGTCACTCATTTTATTTGTTGCTGTTCCTTTTCACATCCTTTTAACTGCTGTATCATACTATTGTGTTTTACGTATTTTTTGACACACTATGATTATGTGGTTGCTGAATATCCACCTCTCGGGGTGTATAAAGCCATTCCTAGGCTTGACTTGACTTGACTTGATCAAAGGTTTTCCCAGTAATTCTCTGGAGCACCTTAATATGGTCAGATTTGTAGCAGTGGTCAATAAAGCCATGGCTATTCGGTCTATTATACTCAATCCGCGGAAATTCTGTGATGTGTGACACAGTCCTCGAAATTCCTTGTACACTTTAAATGCATTGAACATGCATAGTATACGATTCGAATAAAGTTGGTGTGCTATTCGATTCGAAGTTGTTCTATTTCGGGGATTGGTATTGCTCGAATTCTGGAATCCCATTTCGAATACTATTCCAAATACTACACGATGACAAGCGTCGGCAGTTGTATATAATCTGCATTGTCGTGATTTGCAGAGTCTAAGCGCACGAGATGATTCATCGGAAATCGTGTCATATCCGAGGTCGTATGAGATCTCGTGATTGAAGGCCATCAATGAAAATAGTGCCTTTACAAATGAAAAGGGAATGGAGTTTACAATGCAAAATAGCGTCAGTACAGGAGATTGTTTCGGATTGTATCCGTTACAGCTCCCCGGTCAACAAACCAGAACGAGCATTCGTGGCGTATTTCGATCGCCTTAAACCAGGCAAGACTGTAGAACCAATCAAGAACAGTGAAAGCTTGGTGGTGGTGGCGGAATAATGAGGTGCCAACGGAGGATGGTATCGCAACCGCATCGAGCACAAAGCTTTGACGGGGGAGTGAGTGATACAGAACCGCCTGAGAACTAATAAGTACTAACATGTATTGTGGGAGAAACTTTCAAAAGCCAGATGGAAGGTATAATGTTATAATCGTATTGCCGCGGCCTCCCTTCCTGAATGTTGACTGTACATCTGTATCTACAATGAGGAAAAGAGGAAGTAAAAAAACAAAAACACGAAATACAAAAATCATAAATTACAAAATGACATCTCCAACAAGTAAAAGGTGGCGAAAAATACTCACTAACAAGGAATTTTCTTCCATGCTACCAGTTCCCTTTAACATCTTCACGAGAGCAAGAAGAAGCACCATGAAAGTAAATATCTGTTTGATACACCCCGGAACGTTTTAAAGGTTAGCCGTAAGTGTCTCATACGAAAAATAGAACCCTAAATTATGTCGGACCTCATCAAGATTTTCCGATGTCATATCACCCACGGATCCGTGAACGATGTTTTAGTCTTTGTGATTCGACTGCAGAAGGCTTCCACGTTATAAGTGTGCATTTCGGTGGTAAGATCGATGAATCCAACTGAATAGTTCATACTGGTGCAGACGTTGATTGCTTATGTTCACCCCACCCCCCATAGTTTAATTCAAGGCAACTTTGGATCACAAGCAACCTTTTAAAAATTATTTAGGTTTTTTCTGTCACAATAAATAATGGTTACGATTTTCCTGGGTCCTATATATAATTCGATTTGGGCACTAATCTTCATTTGTGACCTGGATGTCAGGTTTGGCCCTTCCAACATGCACACAACGCTTCACCGGATTGAAGGTTTGGCCTATGTAGAGTCCCTCTAGGATGGTGGTTTACCTCCCGAAGGATATTTGTGTGCGGGCGCATAACCTTTAAAAAGTTCTGGGATCTATCAAACAGATGTATCCTTTCATGATACTTCTTCATGCTCTCGTGAAAATGGTAAAGGGAACTGGTCGCATGAAAAAAATGTCCTTGTTAGTTAGTATTTGTTGAGATCTTTTTGATTTATTACTGATGTTAATTTTGATATTTATCATTTTTGCATTTACCTATTGTGAATATAACATTTTTTGCGTTTATACCACACCTTTTGATCAACGTTTTGAGGATATTTCATCATCTACTACTCACGAGTAGATGATTTATAATTGCATAATCTTGTCATGGGGGGGGGATTAAACAGTTAACGTCCACCAGCTTGTACCTAATTATTTTTGATGTGCCAAAATGTCGTCCTGTTATCGTTAAACTGCCTCGTCGGAGAAGCGAAAACAAAAAAATTTTCGTCAATTGCCGGGTTACTGGTCGAATGAGTGTTCTCGACTGTAACCTGAGGTTTCAATACATGAAAAAGTCAACAAATACAAACAACTCGATGCTCAGTAAGATTATCACATAATTATAATCGAATTTGGGTCCACATCCTACTTTGTAACTAATTGATGGGGATTTTCATGACTGTATTTCGGCTGAAGAACATAGTGCCGCTCAGACCAGTGAGCCTTGCTCTGGTAAGTAATGAAACCGTATGTAACGGAAAAGTATCTAAAGATTTTTGGTTGATGGCTTAGTTCATGGGAAGCGTTCTGTGACAGAGTAATGTTCATTTATTAAAGTTCATTCTTTAACCAGTAATTTCGTTATTCTGTGTAAGTCAGAGCGTGCAAAACTTTCAATCTTACGCTCAACACCTTCACCGCAAGTATTGGCTGAATCCCCCATCCTGAATGTTGACGGTACATTTGTATATTCATCAAATAAAAAAGAAGCAAAAAGACTTATACATTACGGACACCATGATAGGCAACTAGACAGAATTCCAACGAAAGCACGTATACTTATATGTAGTATATATTACATGGTTCAAATTATGAGTAATCATATCATCATCATAATTTGGTATAACTAATTAATTATTGATGGATTTTGATTATTCCATATGATTATAAGATTCAATACCACTTGATGTGAAATCGTAGAATCATAACGTTAAAATTAATTTGAACGTTATTGTTATTTTCCAACTGCCGTGCATAAACATAATTTCTTGGGATTCAACCACCAAGATGCGAAGGAAATAATTCCACGTTTCGTGCAAAAACTACGAGGATGACGATTCGCGAATACTTTTTTGTACAGCTTTTTATTTCTTTCAATTTATTATTTTTATTTATTGACAATTTACTCGATAGATTCGGTATAATTGGCTGCATTATAGGGTTCAGGTGTATAATCAGAGCTGATACCTTGAGCCTAGGCGCATAGTTACATGTGAAAAGTGTTGTAACTTCTAATTTTCGTTGGGTGCATACTGGGGAATAGTGGGTTACACGCGTCAGTTGAGGTAAGAATAGTGTAATGCGTAATAAGGGTTAAGTGTTCGAAAAGTGTTGATGTATAAAGTCTCTCGTTCAGTCAGGAAAAGAGCGAAGAAACGTGACATTTTGCACTCTGGAAAAGCACTTTTGCTAGCATGGATATGACGAGAAAACGTAAAGCCCTCAATCAATAAAGCGAGTCGGATAGATATGGTTATTGATCGAAATCGGGCAGCACCATGGCTTGCTCCAAATCTGTTTATCTCAATGCTCAACGTATGGTATTAGAAACTGAAATAAACTTTGAAATTGAAGGTCGTGGATCACGAGTTTGAACAACACCTTCTGTGTTGTGAACTGCGAGAGAACAATCCTGTGTGGCTGACAGTTCCCGACATTACAATATATTTTCGGGTGAAATAATATCACATGTGCATCAATAAGTGTCCCTCAATAAAGATCAGTCGTCCTCTATTCAGTTTTCCAATTTTCGAAATTGATTTAACTAAGAGACGTGAGACACGGTTCCGCAACCATCCAATCGTTTCATAAAAATGTACGCATTACCTAAACACTTGTTTAGAATGGCTTGCAGTAGAAAAGCTAAAATGTTATCCCCAAAGTTGACTGTTTTTGTTTTCTCCCGCTTGTTTTTCTATGTTCTGCCTCTAACCCATGGTTATTTTGATGTCGTATATATGTATACAGATAGAAAGAGCTCGCACCCTTCGATTTATTTCACGCAAAGAAATCACATTCACTCACAGATAAAAGGGTTTTGGTCAACGTGACGGTTGTGGTGCAGGAATGAGTAGGTGGTACAAGATGATGTGGCTTGGGGGGGGGGGGGGGGGGGGGGAGGGGAGTCACAGAACAAGGTACGATAAAAGAATGAAATGGATTACGTTCAACAAGAACACTGTTGATTTGGAATGATTCACTGCGGCGACGCGGTGGTCAGGGATATATCAGATAGGAAACCTTATGTACATGTGCAATGAGGAGGTGCATCCATTCATACATCCATAAGTGTTCAAGTTTGCGAGATGGTGTTTTTTCCTGTACACGACGAGTATTTATAAACATTAGCGTTATAGGAGTGAAAACTTGGAAAAATTACGGGGCAAAAAATAGCTTCAGTCGTCTTTCACGAATGTTTTCTATACCCCGGTGTAGCTGCAGTTGTCTCAAAAATATAAGTAAAATATAAATGCAAAATTACTCGAAAACGATTTCACTCTGATGAATGTGTCAGTCAAACTTTTGTATTTCACGAATGCTTAGTACCCTCGACTGGGGGATCTGAACCAACCATGGGATTTATGAGCTGTATAAATTCCCTACTTGGTCGCAAAGATACATTGGTGGGCTCGATATTGCAGCGAAGCCGGGCTCTATCTTCAATTTTTGTTGGATGCCATGGGTTTGATTGATGCTTCAAGAGAACAGAGGAAATCGGCTCCACGTCTTCAGAGTCAGCCTCAATACTCTGAGTATCAAAGTCTGAAGTTTCACTGGGGGATCCTGTGCCTTTGGCAAATGGAGACTCGTGGTACTTGCCTTTTGAGCCTGATTCCGTCTGACCACTGATCGTACAACCTTCGGGATTGTAATACTTCAGGAGTAGACTTTCAATGGTTGTGAATCCTTTACTTTGGGCAATTTTTAAAGGATCATTCTCCGCACAATCTGTAGGAAGTACACTAGCCTTGTGCTCCAATAGAAATCGAACTGCCTCCTCCCAACCTTCACGTGTAGCAAGCATCAGTGGTGTGTGGTCGAATTCGTCACGTGCATTAACCAGCCGATTGAATCCCTTGCATTGTACCAAACGTTGTAAAAGAGACACAGAGTTAGTGGCAGCTGCCCAATGGACCACATTTCGACCGAATTCGTCCACACCATTCACTTGATGACCCTCATCGATCAGATAGAGTACAGTCTCTTCGTTTCCATTTTGAACTGCTTTGATTAGAGCGGTGGTCTGCCTTGGTTCTGATTGTTTCTGTCGTCGGCGTGACTTGGTTGTAATTGTTGCAGTTGAAGCTGTCAATGTCGAAGCATCTTCAATTGATTTTTTATTTGAATGAACTTTATTATTTGCTGCAGCCTCTTTCTCCAACTGGTATAATGCACTGACTGTTTCCAATGAGTTTGCTGCTGCTGCAGTTACCAACGGGGTTCTTCCAACGCCGTCTGGCATCGAGACCGCATAACCGAGGTGATCGGGTTGCANACGGATAGCACAAAATCCTTGCCACTGTTCATTCGACCTGCCACATGTAGAACAGACTCGTGGTTTGGCGTACTGTTATCAATCAATTCTGGCGGGAACAACCTTTGCATTGCATACAGAGCAGTTTTATTTCGTAATTGGCTTGTTCCATTATGTCCCGGCGGACTGTACCCGGTTTTTCGTTCCGTATTAAGTGCAAATCCATATTCATCAGGGTTTTCTCGAATTTCTCGTGTATGTACCTGCATCAGTCCTTGAACCATAGTGATATCTTGCACGTTCAACGGATGCAATCCATCTTGAGATTCGAGAACTTGAATTAACCGGTTGCGCGTATCCACAGAACAATCTGATTGATGATTGGGTACAGATGTGAGATCGTTATGTATTTGGCGATATTCATTTTTCAGTTTTAAACCATCATTTGATTCCTTCTTCCTTATCATGAGACTTGGATGTACCATTTTCTGAACAGAGAGAGAAAGAATATAAAGCATTTACTTCGTTGAGGGCAGACAGTACCACAATTGTATTTCAAAAGATTAATACACCTTATTATTAATTTCGATTAATTGTAAGAACGATTCTCATAAGCCTATGTATTATTTCGTCATCCTAACTGCTTCATAGTGCTGATGAAGGAGTGTCATTCTCACATTATTTGGAGTTCATAAAAAAGGAACAAAATAAAACGTGATATATTAGCAAGTACATGGAACATTATTCGTTTTTTAACGTCCACCCATTTTCCGTTGAATGTGTGCAGTCGATATTTTTAGAAAGTGTAGCTCTTTTTGTATCTGTATTCATTTGGGAGATTTAGTAAACATGAAAATTCAAATATTTGAAACCAAATTCTAACTGCAAGATTTAGATATTGCAGAAATTACGTGTTATCCGGAATCAGGTTATTATTTTAGCGCACCGAATCGTAATGTGAAAACAAGGATGTGGGCACGATGTTTCAACCGCATTTATATTTGGCAGGATACAAAGTGAAGAAATCCGTCTTAATGTTATTATTATTATTACTGCTTTTATTATTATTGTTATTATTATTACTGCTAGTGTCATTTATGGTTATCTTCCATGCAGTCAATTTTGATGACCATTGACAACCGAAACAAGATGCTCTATTCGTCTAACCGCATTAAATCGACAAGCTGCCTTGGCTAAACCTTTGAAAAACATGTGCCTCTGAAACACCCATGAAGGAGCCTATTTCAGTTATCAATGTACGTCTCTTAGATCCAACCTCGTGCTCAAGTTCCATCCTCCGTATGTCAGACAGTTTGATCTCTAGTCCTCGCGGTGTTAGTAGAATCGAGCTAGCGCTAAGTTCTGAGTGCACCTTCCATAATTAGATCCCATTCAGAAGTCGACTAATCAACGGCACCATCTAATGTTTTGATGCGAGTCAATAGTAGGAGGTCCAACTATCTCCGCTTAGACCTCAAGTCCGTGCATGCATCAATCGATCGAAGTTCACTTGAGATGAAGATGAGACGTTAACTTATTTGAATTGCGTTCTCGTAACTCGGGTGAACTGAATTCCTAACTTCTGAATTGCTGCAAAGAGCTCAACGGCCTTCGTATCTGGTGTTCAATTGGGTCATCGGACGAGGAACAAACATGTCTGGGTGGACCACGTGCAACCCTATTCAAGCTATGGACAACCGGGATCCCTCACATCAGTTCTGTTAAGACTTCGGTTTATGTCTATTAAACACTAACTTCTCGCACAGAACAGACCTCGCCTTACATGTGAACCTCCAAATTCTTCCCAACGATGGACTCAAAATAAGCACAGTACCATCGGGGCTTATGTATTGAAGACTGCCACTCACATTCATTTACCTCTGTGGACACGAACACACTATGGAATAAACCAGATTCAGCTTGCGTTTGATAAATAAACTAATCACAAATGCAAAAGTTTCAATGTAAATGACCAATGTAACATTGATTTCAAAGCTCGGTGTCCTCATCGGCTCTCAGTTCAAATGCTCATAGAAGGGCTTTACGCCGATTTGAATATGATAAAAACGGTTCAAACTTATTTCAAAACAATGAGCAGAGCACAAACACTTGACCTTCCTCTACCTCTGATGCTCTGTTGGCGCTCATAAAACCATTCCACCAGATGAAAAATGTGGCACCGCAAAGCCCTTGAATACCAGCTCATCAAGAGCTGACCACGAGAAATGGTAAACACCAAAGTGAAATGAGACGGAGACGGCTGCCCCTGGGGTTGACAGTACCTCAAAGCTACTTGTTTGTGTCATACTCCATCGACTGTCTACTGCACAAGAACGGCGCACACGCGAGAACCAAGGTGGTATTTGAATAAGTCAAGGATTCATTGACCATATTTTCATTGTTCACCAAGTCCAGAAGACAGATGTTCCTTCAGCAGGCCGATAACTTCTATATCACAGAAGATTACTCAGGGGATAAATATCCGCCTCCGAAAGCCTCAGTATGGTCGGGGGTGGGTGTCTAGGGTTTCGGATAGTCACCCTTCCCTTATATATCGTGAAAGGCTGCCATACGACTAAGTATCTCAAATAACCTTTGCTGAGGAAGCCCTACTTACTGCCTTCTCGTGGCGGTGTTTTCCCATCAAGGTGAGAGGAGGCATATCCGACATCCGGAGCTATAACTGGGTTGGTGGACCACTGGTAGTTCACCTAGGTGAGTTGGCCGAAGACCTCGATTACAAACAAACCAAGAGGAGGCGGACGAACCAAAATCACACCTTCCCGGTTGTGGCAGTGGTCACCAGCTCAATCGGGCATCAATGTGTATTTTTGTACCTCGGATGTTTGGCCCCGTCAAAGGGCGTATGATCCGATGAACTGGACGCGGTTTTTACACACCGCCCCGCTGCCTTGAGGGCTAGGCTTCGGGTAGCCAAGGCCTCCGGTTGTGGATTCCTCAAGAAAACTCACCTGCCTTGGTCTGGACAACCGGCATCCCTCTCATATACAAACCATGGAGCGTTTTTGTTCTCATAAACATTATTGTACCATGATTTGTTTGACACACGGTCTGGCGTCAGACGTGTGTGAGATGTAAATATGTACGTTTAAATCCCTTGATCTAAGAGTGGCATATAATTCAACCGACCGCACGATATGCTATCGCTTTTTTCTTGAAAGGTGTTTGCTGCAATTATATTCAGTATCTTTACCCTGGCACATTTTAAAACTTTTTGAAATCGTTCCTCAAATACTTCACCTTAAAGGATATTCGAAGGACAACAGAGGAACCGCAGTACCTAAGCGTAAGATAGACGATTATATGAACTGAAGTGATATAAATGTTGGAAGTGAATATTTAAATCAACTTTCCTCGAGCATATTTTGACTCACGTGATTCGTGCACGCAGATTTACGCGGAGGCTCAATGGAATCCCCAAACGCCTCACCTGATAATAGCAAATCGGCCTCAAAATACTTCCGCTTCAAACGGTTTTCAGAAACCTTCAGATATTAAATAGAAGGAAAGAGCAGTCGATGAACTTCTTCACGAAATTTAATCACTTTTATGACAAAATTCATCAATATTTTGACTCTTTTCTTGACTAATTTCCATATTTTAGCAATGTCTTTGGGCACAGAACTGATTATCTTCGATCAAACATGTGTTCAGAAAGCACTAGAGTACTGCAGCTAATCAGTTGTATATATCCACCATCGAGTCCGGGCTTTGTTTTTTAGACCCGTTAGATTATATATGTGTGGTTCCTTTTCACTTTTCACTTCACACTAATGTTGAACAGAATTTCCCAGTAAAGTATCTTCAGATATTACATTCGAAAGTACTCCACCTCTGCCACCGAACAGTTTCGAAGTGAGATACGGTATTCCATCTGTTACCTTCGATCCAAAGCATTCCACTAAATCAGGTTTTACTTATTTCAATCAAAGCATTTGTTCATCTCCTAGTATTTTACTTGGGCTATAACCATTTGCAGAAAATATATACAAAAGGAACTCTTTTCGTCGAGTCAGGTTTAATCCCAGTTACAAAAAACTCATTCCTACATAACTATGTTCTATTGAAAATGGAGATTCTGAGTGCCACAAATCGAAGTCAACTATGACCAATGCCGAAATCCGCGACTTTATTGCTGAGTTCAATTTCACATGATATTGATTAGATTTTGCATTAGAGACAGAAAACAATTTTATATTTACCTTATTCTTGAGTACTAAAAATACCTCCTAAATAGCATTCAATAAATGGGTAACTTGCACAGTCTGCACAATCCAGTTTTATCACCTTCGATAACGCAAATGGAAACTGAATCAGATTTTGGATTCGTTGTCAAATAATAAATGAGGCTGAATTTGATTGTGAAATCAATTTTGAAAACAGCTTGACCCGTAAATAGAGGCGAATAAGCTTACTATTACGATTAGAGTGACTAGCTTTTGATACCCAGTGTCTCAGTGAATATCTTCAAATAAATTAGAAGGCGTTCTTTAATGATTTTGATAGTACAATGATACACAAGTTGGTAAAGGTTGACCGACCTTTGTCCTTTTGTCAAAGGTATTCAAGTCGAGTGTGATGCCTGCATCTGTCCGTTCAACACCATCTCCGGTCACATAGGTTTCACTTTTATTCTGCATTTCCATGCTCTGTAGTTCTCTTGTGAAAGAGTTGAGCAAGGATTCGTGCTGCTTATACGATGTGGCTGGGTCTTGGGGGTCCGACTGCAGGAACCCAGTTACGTGACCCAATTGTCGTGACTCCTGCTTGAGTCCCATCGGTACCGGTGGACACCAGACGCCGGTGGTATACACACGCTTGGCCGGTTTATGCCATGGATCTCGTTGCAGAACGAGGAATATCACGAGGATTATGATAACTGGCAATTAGGAAAAGTTGCAAAAGTTAATTTATTACTTAGTACAGGTATTAAATAAATGAGTGCTAGTTTTGATTTGTTCTCCGAGTTGGAAGTGTTGTTCCCAGCTCAGAGAACACACCAGCAACAGCATTAGCGTCCAGCGCAAATTCTTGAAGAAATGAGTGTTCGGTTACAATTTGACGCAGTGGGTGAGGTTCACTGTCTCCTTTCCTTAGCAGATAACTCGTCACAAATAATTCGACAATAAAAAACATTGATGATGCATAAATGATGTCATTCAATGTGTAATTAAAGTAGACTTCTACGTATGCCAACTAACAAACATGTTCGGCAATCCGTAGGTGAAATTAAGATGATCTGAGACAATCGCTAAAGTTTACCAGGTAACAGTGAGCTCTAGCACTGAAAAAACTTGCTAGTTTTTTCTACTCCGGACTGCAGGAAGTAAAATAGGCTGTTTGATTTTGGTTCATCTCTAGCTTGGCAGACATTCGTTAAACCTAGCTCCAGGTCATTAGAGTTAAGCAATCAATTCCCGAAAGTAACACGTCATTTCGTTCGCAACGTTTCATTAAATCAGCATTGTTTACAGACTCATCAAACAAAAACACGCGAGGTTATTTATCTAAGTTCCAACAGCACGACGAGGTAAAACGGCATCCAACCGATTTTCGTAGAACAGGAGGGATGAATTATCCGCCGAGCTTGGCAATTTGTTTGCAAGCGCTTCAGCCCCAGCCAAGGTAACACATCCAATGTGTAAGGGATGGTGTTGTTCCACTTCTACCCATTCTCTTATATAGATTATTCTTCAACGACGTTTTTGTCTTTTTTCTTGTTGTTTTCAGCTCAGTTCACCGTTTAAATATCAGGGAAAAGGAGGGTTGTGCTGCTATTTGGAGAGCAGTCATTCCAGTTCAGCTCTCTGTGACGACGTGACTTCTTCCAACGCCTTCTCTTATAGGTGTCATTATTCTTTCCTTTCTAGTGTGTCTTTGCTGCAGTATTTTTAATGTTCTGAACACGGTCCAGGACCACTATCTTTTTCGGCTATATGAAAGATTATTTTTTGAGTTTAGCGTTCTTTAGCTGTCACTAGCAAGGTCGTGGGAATATGCTTGTAAACGTACTTCACAATCGATGGTGAAGTCTACGAATAACTGATAGGGACGTCAATGGGAACAGCCTCTCTGTAGATATCTGAATAATAAATAAGATCCAATGCACCATTACCAGTTAATTTTCCCCACAGCAAAATATGAGGTTCTTGAAGGAACCACTAAGTTCAGTTTCAGTTTCAGGTTCTACGAATTTCAATGTTAGCTTTCTTGTCAGTGAAACAAGTTAGTTTTACGGTATATGGGAGAACAAAACTCATGAACCTATACAAACACAAAGGATAATAATTGTTATCTACATTTGTATCAGATGCATAAACGACTCTTTTCCTAAGAACATACTTCCGGCTAATACGCATAGACAAACATAGATGCCGATCGCTTCTTTGGACCGTAGAAATCCAGACCATGAGGGTTCCGTACCAATCGTGAAATCCAACTGACCGCTATCCTCGATCGGGGCTAAACGTTTCATTCGAATGATTTTCTTCGAATCACCTGTTTTTTGTTTTGTCTGATCGAGTGCAAAGGCGGTCTGGATAAATTCAGCCACAGCTCTAGGAGTTTGCCGAACGAATGGATTGGTACATTCCGTCCAATTTGGCGACGGCGGACACAGCCAAATGGCTAAAACGAGCTGCCAAATGAATAGTGGAGGTTTGGTTAGTTTACTTCAGGGAAACCACACAGATATGCGCATATACAAGTCGTATGGCTCACACTGACGAAGTGAGTCGTTATTCTGTGGTCTGGTCTCAAAAGGATAATCTAATACCACCGTGTGATTTAGGTAAACAAGAAAAAATGAAAATGGGGAATTGAGCCAAAAAGTGAACCTGCTAACGTTTGGTTTTGAACAGTGAACATAGGAACTGTTTGCGATGTCTGATGCGATCGTTCGTCATGATCACTGATCCATACTGGTTGACAAGACCAACCGTTATTTCTTTATCCATTGTTGTTGTGCATCTCCGATCAAATCACTTCGGTATACTGAAGGATGACCCTCGTCATAGCTGTCCTGTGGGCGTGCTCACATATCTATCGTTTGCAATATATGCCATGTGTTTCATGGAACACCATTTCACCCAACAGATATCTATTACGCCGATAAATTCAGGAGTCGCAGCTGGGGAAAATTGCACTCTAACTTGAGAGCTAAAGCCACATCATGAAAGGCGTGGTTTGCTTTCATTGTAGATACACATTGAATAATCAAGGCTGTGATTTAATTCTTGCCCAACCACCACGAAATTTGAAAATGTAAATTTATTCTTCTTCGTTTATATCAGGCTTAAAACCGAGATTTCCGGAGGGGTCGGTAGTCTATGCAATACTGCTACTAACCGACTTTCCTTTACTTAGTTAATAATACTGCTTCATTATCACTCCACAACCTCAACTTCCGTTTCTTATACATGGAATTCGATAAACATCCAAGATCCTTGAAGTAATCGGGTAACTTCTCAAAATAGTGTTTAAGAAGCTTTCGAAAAAGGTGATATATATCTATTAGATGGAATAGTGCTCAGCGATTATGAGCGCTCTGTAGTTTAGTTCTCAAATCAGTAGGCTGAAGCAGTTTGGTGCAAGCCAAAAGAAGATCTTTCTTTTATGACCCAGGTAATTTTTCTAATTACTCTGTCTTCGTATATTATTCTCAGGCTTACCACTATATGTTGTGGATAAATCTTGAGAGTAATTTCTGACCCGAATAACTATACTCTATTTCACCTTATCGTAAATGCTTCGTGGAACATAGGTATTTTCTTGGCCCACATTGCTACCGGAACGGATTAGTTTCCGAAAGATCCTTGATGAACGTTGATGTTGTAAATCTTGTCTGCCATATTGGCGCAAGGGCTTTTTATTTTGACTGGTTGACTGAAATATTCCCTCCTGAAAGTGCGTACATGCGCAAACCTCTTTATGTAGCATAAAAAACAAAAGTGTATGCATTTTGTGAAAACAGAAATTCTCTATCATTATTCTACCGAAAACGGCATTTTACTGACCTTCATTTCTCTTTCAGACGCCAGATTGAGGACAAGCTCCGACCCGGTTCGAGGATTTTTCCATACTCGAGTAATACCACGAACAAGTATTCCGACTGTGGACAGAAAATGAGACCGATGCAGTGTGAATTGTGACGTTGTGGTATTCAATACGGCCAGAAACAGAATTGGTTCCCGCTGCGCCGCCGGCGTCGGTTGCAGCGTGGTGGGGGGAATGGATGAGCTGAGAACCAGTGGGTCGGTTGGTAGCGGAGCGTGCAGACAATCACCACCATCGAATCCACAAACGGAATCGGCACATTCTGACTGACAGACGCCATCACCGTAGTGAGTTGTACAAAACTCTCTGTGTTCGCACGTGGTCCTGTGTACAGTTGGGCATAAAGAGAATACGTTTGATTGTAATGCTTTATTGAGAGTAAACAATCAAACCGAACAGTTTTTTCTCTCTATCTATCTACATCTTTGTTCAACCGGTCTGCAGTGTGGATGTATACTTCTGTATATGTATTTGCGTGCAGACCCATGTACGCTTATACGTACCCCGACCTATTAAAATCATGCTGAAAGCTGTGGTACTTAAAGGGGTGCGTAAAACGAACAGACATTTACATAGGACAAAATACGTACAAACATTCATATGCACAAACCCATACCAAAGGATGTTTTGACTAACTATGTGCGCGCAAAGCGAAATCAACAGTTGGTTAAACCTCCGATGCATTCATTTGAATTGATTTTAAAACAAAAGACCGATAACCATGGTGAATTGATTAATCACATTACACACGGATAAATGGTGTCGGTAGAGAAATAACAAAGCGTTTCTGTATCGAAGTATACGCTTCGATTCGGTGCACTGAAAGTCGTCCTAATCGATTATCGTGAGGAACAAATCCAAAGACAAACCAGTGAGTAACAGATGACCCTGACTTTATGTCACTGTCTAACACAGATGACCGTTACATTTTGGAAGAACAGTGATCCCATAGCAACGTGTTCTAACCGCCTTCGCAAAACGTGTCTGATTCCAGAGGATATACAGTACTTTTCATGGTTTTAACAAAGCACCTGACCCCCTCCCCCGCTACTGCCACTAATACTGCACCCCGGTTTACCGAATCGCTTAGCGCCTGACGAGCTGTATAATCACCTTTTTCATCAACTGGCTTCCAGACGAACAAATCCATTTTTGGTCTCTTCCGAAGTTCCTACCGATGAACTATCACACCCAAGATTTAAGATGACCTTTCTATCTTCAAAAATCAAAATTCATCTGCTTTTCGCATATAATTCTTCTACTTCTTTTTCATTTTTAAAACGATTAAAATCGCATCAATCAATTGGAAAGATTTTTCAGAAATTAAGGGCTGCTTGCTTCGTCTTGCATCTTGTCTTCTATCTCATTCACAGTTGTAATACTGTTCAAAGGAAAGCCAAATTTGTAAATTGAAAATTCTGCGAATTCGGTAAATCAGGCAATATAACGAAAATCAGGAGAATTGAGAAAATAATCTACTTCAGCGGAAACGACAGAAAATTGTCAGTTCATGGAACTCTGGATTTCTGGGGACTTTCGCGAACGCATTTGGTCTCATGAGGTTCAGAACACTTTCTATTGGTTTCCTACATTGTCTTTTCACTGGATTAGAAAATAACAGCACTGTGCAGATTAAGCTTTCCAATAAATGCTGATATATCGGCATTGAAACATCCTGAACCTAAGAAGCAAGCTGGATTGGGAACCTCCGGTGGAGGGGGGGGGGGATCATCACTAATGTGCACTGTCAAAGGTCAAGATATTTAGCGTCGTTTTGTATTCTCTTGGATGTACACTGTTTATGCCAAATCGCTGTAAGAAAATGCTAAACAATAGTGATGTATGATCCCATGTGACAATTTAGAATGCTTTTAAGAGAAACTGATTACACTTGGACAAACAACCTCGGGAAAATGAGCGAACTTGTACACAGAAGAAATATACATATCTGAGTTTCTGAAAACAAGAGTTTCCTTCATCTTAGGATTCAGGGAGGCACTTATCTAATGAGTCATGAAATAATGCTACCCCAGATACTGCCGGTTTTGCACCACCCATCACAGACTGGAATTTTGTCAGTCTCGTTACCAATAGAAATTTTATATCTGATCTATAAAATTAAAACTCATCACAACGAGGCTGCACTTTTACGAAGTATGATAGTTCACGCACCTCCATGACCAAGTGACTTGCACAGGATGGTTTCTCACAATGGCACATCCGGTCATGCTTGGATGGCTAAAAGATTCAGGCCAGAAAAAGCTCAGTCTCAAAAGATTAGCTGTTTGGGTACCTCCTGGCTTCCTTAGATAATCCACTCTCTACCCTAGAATGGGCTCTCTAGCGAATAAACACGAGAAGCGATAGTTTACCAGTAAAACGCCCTGCAAGATGGCCATAGGAGTGTGGTATCTGTGCAGTCCCGTTCACGTTTCGCCTGTCTTATTGCGTGCATGATCCTAAGGGTCGATGGCGAATAGAGAACCGTCACCCAACGCAACAACAAACACAAACTTAATCGAAACCCAATGGCCTTGCATGACACGTCCCTTCAAGCTCCCACACGGGTGCTTTGGACGCTCTCCCGCGTTGGATCTACCTCGAAATGCCTTGTGGGGCAGACCTGTGAGTCGAAGGCTCAGTATAGGGTTCCCAAAGAAAAACCCATAAATTCCGGCCGCCTTGTTGGTGAGAGTATCAAGTCAACGTTTCCGATCAGGGTTCTTAACAAAAGCCCCTTCGTCGGCGTGGGTTACTTAAGGTATGCTGTACACCAGGGGCTTGGATACACATTTGGAAAACCCTCTACTCCTCTGTCAAATTCTTCCTTTCACTCCCAAATATTAGGAAATGCCTCCTGTTTGCGCCACCCATGGAATATCACTCAGCGTTCAACTAGTGAGGTCCTCCAACCAGAAGCTACCTGAATATCGAAACAAAAGTCTTCTTCACACTTAACGCANCTTAACGCACTCTATAAGAAAGGTCAACAAGAGGCTGTACCTAGAACAATGAAAATTCCAATTTAGATGTTAGTTGTGCCTCTGAAACACGCATACAAAGCAACGCTACAATTGTCACCATGCGATCTCTAAATTTGGCCTCATCCTCACGCTTTAGTCCCGGTGTATAAAGCGATTTGGCATTCGAATTTCACGGTTTTGCCGATGTTGGGATTTAGCAAACTGTTAACGCTGAGCTATCACTTTTCGACGGGATTCCAGTAAGTAGCGGACTTTGTGCTGTCCACCTCAACGACTCAGTACGGATCAACAGTTACATAAGGATGAGTTGGGGCATATTTGTCTATGAAAGTTCGAGTGTAACTTCATCAGTTCGACCGTTTCTACTACATAGGACAGAGAATCGACTATTAAGAAAACAGGATGAAAATAGCTTGTCGGTGCTTGAACACTGCTGTATAGGCCACATCGCACGAGTCTGGCATGGAAACTGGACAAACAATGCTGAGGTTAGACAGAGTTCTAGGTGATCGCGGTCGCCCACTGGCGCAAGTGGTCGACCTCCATAGAGTAAGCTGGTTGGTACATGTAGTGTTCATGTCATCAAAGAGGTTGTCACGGTGCACGATATTTGCCGTGGCAGGTAGGGAATGGAAAAAGCCGAGGGCGGTCAAAATATGACCTGGCACTGGATTATGCAAAACATACGCAGGAGACTCGGTGAGAAAGGTCACGTTAGGCTCCCTAGATAGGGACTCTGAAATTATGGTTGTCAGTGGTTAGATACATTGAGTGACATGACTAAGTGTCGAAAAAGAGTTGCGTTATGTCAATTATTCATTATTCTTGCTACCTAAGTCTTTATAAATAGTCTACCTTCTCTTTGACCCAGCTGTCAACATTCCAGTCTTGATTCTACTCTTTTGTCGAAGTAGGCAGTCAAAAGACTGAAACCAAGAGTGGTGCATGAAAGCGCATTTTAATGGTTGTAAAAGCTAAAGCTGAAACTGGTGACCGAATGCATGCTGCATTCAAATAAAACCTACGTCTTTGTCAAGTTCAATTCCCAGTTTTGTGCCTAGTATCTCACAAATGTGATTGAGGACTGCAATTGATTGTTTCAATCTAACTTTCGTGCATCAAATGTGCTACTGACTTTCTATGCTTTTATAAGAGCATGTTAAATTCTCTCACGTGTAGCAGACGTTGAGCCAACAGAAGCGACTAAACGGTCGCGGGGGTGAGAACTGTGATCGTTCTTTCACTCTCGCTTCACAGAATGAAAATCATTGAACACTGCTGTTTACAGTTCATTGAAGCACTTCGATTGATTTAGATAACCGTCAGTTTTCCTTTTCTTTTCCTTTTTTTTCTTTTTAGCTCTGTGACTGAATTTCACACAGATACTGAAAACCCGAATTATATATACATGCTCTTTAGCTCCGCCATTTGTTGAGGAAACCGCCTGTTGCACCCAACTCGGATGAGAGGGGTCGCCGAATCAGTAAAAGCTGAAAACGAGTGGTATGTGAATTCCTGAGTTAATGGCCTGATTACGAGACACAATTCAGCCTCCGAAAGTTTGGATTCGACAACGGACAGCAGAAACCATATCATTGCAGCTAATGCGGAGCACCTTGTCACGAAATCAGAACACCACCACTTCAGATGTTCTCTAATCCAAAAGATTAAAGTATTTTGGTGCCTATGTATCCGTTTCGTTTATCAGCCAGGGGTGAACCGACTACTTCGATAGTTTTATTCGGTTTCAGTCAGTTTTAAAACCGACTCTCTCGTTCAGGGTTTGCATAACCCAGTGCCAGGTCATATTTTGACCGCCCTCGGCTTTTTCCATTCCCTACCTGCCACGGCAAATATCGTGCACCGTGACAACCTCTTTGATGACATGAACACTACATGTACCAACCAGCTTACTCTATGGAGGTCGACCACTTGCGCCAGTGGGCGACCGCGATCACCTAGAACTCTGTCTAACCTCAGCATTGTTTGTCCAGTTTCCATGCCAGACTCGTGCGATGTGGCCTATACAGCAGTGTTCAAGCACCGACAAGCTATTTTCATCCTGTTTTCTTAATAGTCGATTCTCTGTCCTATGTAGTAGAAACGGTCGAACTGATGAAGTTACACTCGAACCTTTACAGGCAGGTTTATTTGTGACGCGTCCGCCGGGTAAACTGTAGCTTTTGAAATAAGACAATTTGTCTACTTCGTCTACTGATTCTCCCGTCCAAGTGAGTCTGGCGGCTGGATCACCCCAATATTGTAGCAAACGTTTACACTATGAAGGCACAAAATGCGTATCGGTCAGGGCTACCGTAGAACAAACTTAGCAGCGCTCTATCGTCTATATTCTCTAGATAAAATAGTGTGCCATCTGCGAGTATATCGAAATCGCTATGCTAGCAAGAGGACAGGGCTTTTTCCATGGTCAAATTGATAAGAATATTAAAGCAAAAAAGAGCGAGGGCAAGTCTAACGAACTCGGGTGAAAAGTTGTCGTAAGCTCCGATTCGGCTTTGGTTGGAAGTTTAAAGGTATCTCGAATTTGAAATAAGCTTCTGGGGCGCACCATTCAGGGAGAGGTAGCACCAGAGTTTAGAGCGGTCAACTGAGTTGTAGACCGCTTCCAGATCGAGGAAGATAGAAATGGTGGGTATACGGGAGGAGTGTGTGTTCTAAAACTTGAGAACGGGTAAAAATGTGGTCTATACAGATTGGACTAGGTCTAAAACCAGCCGGGTCTTCACGCTTGCACTGTTTGCGTGCAGCAGACGATCGATACATTTTCAGGCAATGTCCATCTAACTGATTCCTTTTTTACAAAAGGAAAGATCATCGGAAAATGTTTGGGCGCCAAAAACGGAAAAACTTGGTCAAAATGGGTCATATCTGCATGTATGCAAAATTTGCTGGTGTAAGAATGTTCAAGGTGAGCAGGTAGAAGTATACTACTCAGGGAACTTATTCACGACTCAAGGACTCTTTCAATCGTTTATGAACCCTGAATTCTTATATATTTTCACTTATTCAAATCTATAAATCACTCATCATCCGCACCACCCGTATTTAATGATTTGTTTCATAACTTATCATAATCAACCATTAGACTGGTAGACAGTTTCCACGGAAGTTAGTGTGAACATCTTGTTGCTTATTGCTCTACCTCAAACAAAGAAACATGAAGCAATAATTTTGATACAAGAAGTCAAGTAAAGTAAAGTCAAAAATCGCTTTATTCATCCTAATGGATGGATTATTGACTTCTTACATTCCAGGAACATTTCACCGCATACAATCGCAAAAATGTGAAAAAACAGCATGGTCAATTAAAAGGAATATGGAGTAAAAGTTTGAAAATGAATATTAATTGCGTAGGAAATTCAAAAGGTTTCCTCTAACGGATGCCTTTTGAGCCAGAAATCTCAAAAATTAGGGTATGAAGGACGAACGATAGGCAGTGGTGTGAACATACATCAGTTTATAACGACATCTAGTTACCAAAGAAGTTGTTTCCAATGAAAAGTTTACCGTATCACAAAGTTTACGGAGCAAAAGATAGGGCATGTATAAAGTTTAACACACCTGTTTCACTGTCAAATCGATTTCACAGATCTAAGGAGTGAACTGCAGACTTCACAGACAGAAGTTACTTATACTACTACTAACGAAGACGTGGAGTAAACTGTTTCAATTTATTCATGCACAAGAAAATACAATTCAACAGCACTCCTCATCTCAGCACCAACCTCCGGTTTTTGCGCATGAATTGGAAAGATTCCAAAATACTTACACCGTTTTGTCCCTATACCGTCAAGAGTGAGGCTGAGTGGTATAAATGGTCCTAACCATTTTCGAATGTAACTCAAAATGGACAAGGAGCCACCATTCTGCAGTAAAAAATAAACGCCACCGTAAATTCTCAATGAACTGCTAACTTTTACAATTCCGCCGCAAGCAGTTCAAAGTCCGGGAAAACTCCCCTCCTCAAGGCTTTCTATACCATTTACTTAATTAAATACGAACCCTACTTATTCAGTGTTGCCATTATTATTATTACTATTTTATTATTGGTATTATTATTATAAGCGCCATTAGTGATGCAGCCCACACAATGTTTACTGGTGAAAACTAGATCAGTTTTGTTTGAGTTCACTTACCTTGTGCCTACGCAATCCAGTCCATCGTAATAACATTCGGGCACATTGCATGTTGGGTCACATTGTCCATTTTGAAATGTGCCCAGACAAGAGTCCTGTATAGATGTAGCTGCTCGGGTTGTGGAAGCTGCAAGACAGGCTTGCCAGTGTGGGCAATCTCGCAGTCCGTCCAAACCTAGACAACCTTTGAGGACACAGTCAGCCCGACAGATACGATCGGTGTATCTGGGGTGGAATGTGCAGTCGACTCGGTCACACAGATCCGAATTAGGAAACGGCTCAGGGGTAAGGATATCGATTTGTGAACTGCCAAATTTTGTCTCCGTGATATCTGTTCTATTGATTGTGTTTTGTCGGAATTCGCAGCTGGCGCCGGTAAATCCTTCGTCAGGGAAACATTCAGGACGCATGCGGAGAACATCCAATGAAAGTGACAACAGCACATAGTCTTAGAACAACAGAAACTCGAAATGCTGATATCTGAATTATTCAGTGACTGACTGTAATCGAAATCAAATAAAAACCCACTCGGTATAAAGTGACTCACGGTTGTCTTAAAATACACTTTGTAGAATGCTGCATTATTTGAACTGAGGACACATGACGAGTGTGTTCTGCGTAGTAGTCGCTCTAACAGTGACGCAATTATTCGTTCGAAGCTAACTGTGAACTGCATTTAATAACGTTTTTCTGTGTACTAAATTCTAGCCTTGGTTTTCCTTGACTAGATTGGTCATGTGTGTATTACTCGTTTCATCCGATAGCTGATAAAGTGGAGCAACTCAGTGGGAATGAAATGCAACTGACGAGAAATTTGACTGCTTAACTTCAAAAGAGGTAGTTGGCACCATGGGTGTTTAAGTTTTTAAGGATTTTAATGATCGGAACTGACTCTCAGTCCTTCAACAGCCAAACAGTTATTAGATCACGTAACTTTTTCCAAACTATGTAATATTTTTCCAATGATCTTAGTCATTTCGATAATACTTGAGTTGATGCACTTCCGCAAGTTGAATCATTACATTTATGTTCGTAGAAACCGATCGGTCAATTTACTATGGTCTGCCTGTCCCTAGGCCAGAGCAGCTATCGTCAGTCATGGCCTTGGCGACTGTTCGAGCCCGTCACTTGATGCTACTTGCATTATTTCACATTGGTTCTATCCGCGTGCGCAAACATAGACACACAACTACTCCCTCCCTGTTTGCTTGTATGTATTTCAGGTTCACTTCACACAGTTATTCCGTGATTGCATTCTCATTGTTGCGATATTTATCAAATTAGCACAAAATCATATGGGCTTGTCCCTTGTATCCGTTCTCTAATTATAACTACGAATTCCAAAAACATCTTCCTATTCAATCTACTCTATAGATCTACTTCATGTTTGAAACAGCCACAGTGGGAACCATGTTTCCTGCACGTTTGACAGTTTAATTACATAATAATCCAGGAGACTTTCCGTTGCTGCTACGGCATTACATTCCAGAATAACCAATATCTGGCATTACATCGTATAGGTCATTTGGTTGATCTATATGTACGTGCGTATATGCGAGCATGTCTGTGTTTTCCCGGTATGCACAACTCGAACTGCAACATTTAATTACAAAATAACTTGTTGCATTTGTAATCATCATCCTTAAAACAATCAATAAGTTGTTCTGTATCTGTCATCCCACCTGAGAAACAGGTAAAGCTGTTGACCGAACTCATTAGAAAATATCATGGTCGTTCCTACAGCAGTCAGTATATACAGCATACAAATGTGCACGGATTGGAGGAGATGCTGTGCCAATGTGTTCGTGCACCACAGCTGGGTTCAACCTACCCGATAATTCATCAAAGTCAAGCATAAGTTTTCACTTTGATCGTATTTGTATTGGTAAAACCAAGATTTGGACTTGGGTCTTTTACACTCCGATTATTTTCTTCTAGGAACTACTGATAGCAATGACACAAAGATGAATGAATAAACGGAAGTTTTCCAAGCTAGACGCACAACTGAAAGTAGGGCAGTGCTTTTAAGCAATTGGCCTTTGGTCTCTCCCAGTCCTCGCGAAAACCCGTTACCTGTAAACACTTGGAATATTTATAGCTGTTGAATGCCGTTTTACTGTTGGTCACGCCTCTAATCCGAACAACATTCCCCTTTTTTCATTTTTCCTGATCAACTTGGTGAGTAAAATTTTATATTATTGAAATCTCCCAGATAATATCTCTCGAACCATAGGAGGGATAAATAATCTCAAGGGAGCCATCATACTGGACAATTCACTCTGCTTTCCTCCCCACCATCTTTTTATTGAACGACGCATATAAATGATGCCATGTATAACTGTTTACCCAGACCAGTGTATCCGTCAACATTGGACATTTGTCACCCAGAAAAAACCTCGTTTTTTCTGAGGTCAATCATCAGCACAAAGATGCCATTTCTGTCAACCATCACCTCGGGGTCACAGGTCATCATATATCTATCATATATGCATATATGCATCACATATACACTCGGTACGCAGAACGGCGCCCGATATGCTTGTTTTCTATGCGTCTGTGTGTGGGGAGACTGGAATAACTAGGACAAGCGAAGAGAATCCGATGAAGCTAATCAACGACACTTGTGCACCACTGTGACCTCAAACACCAAAACAAACTGTGTGGACAGTTTGTATAAGCAAGAGCCGGGTAGATTTTAGGCCAAGCGTCATATACAGATGTTGGTAAATGCAAAAATGAGCATTATGTTGATCAAAAGTCAACCCAGTAGACCACTATTCCTCAAGTGAAAAATAAAAACAACTTCGCTGGAAAACAGAGAAGCACTTAGATCTCATAGCTTCTGTTTGCGTCTTTGGCTCCAATGACCGGGACCACTTTGGTAGAAAGATGATATACTTACACTAAAAGTCCGAAAACAACTGCGTTCCATTATCTGACAGAATGGGTTAACCGACCTAATTAAATGTGTAATTTACTTTCGTTCTGCCTGTGATATTCCGATTTGGATTCTCGATGTATTCGTTGCACTGTTGGTGTCAAACAGGACTTCAAAGAATGTACAGTATCCACAAACTTGTTGTTTCATATCAGTTTTACCACTTGATAAATGTTTTATTCTCCATTTGAGAACAATTACTGAACCAAAACGTGTCTGTAAATCCGTGAATAACCGTAGAGCTAGAAGCTTATTTTCAAACGCAATGAGGCGACTGATTCAAACATTTCACTGCCAATAACTCAGCTTCACCGCCGCATGACCAATGGCAGCTTGAGCGTTTCAGACGATTGATGAGGATATTTTATTACCGGAAATCAAGGATTCCATTAGTACCAAAATCCAATGCACCAATAAAGAAAATGAAACCCAATAGATACGGGTGCACTTATAAAATCTCCTGCACCTCCCCCCACCCCTCCAGACTACAAACGGAATGAGAACCAAATGTTATGCTGCTGATGACGGCATAGTTATAAAGGGATTACCTGACAAAAGCTCATATTCATTGACCGTGAAAAAATATCAATGTTTATTTAGGTATCTAACCATTTGCAATCCCAAAATAGTGGTTTTGAATCCACTGAGAATCGAATGAATTGATAAACACAGTGGTTCTAGCAAATAAGCTCGCTTTCGATAACTTTTCAGGGCTAATAAAATTATATAGTCAAATCAAAATTAAAACCTGCTTCAAGGTCTTTGTGGGATTCGTTATTTGTGGATGGTTTTTGAAATGTGGTTGGGACTGGGTAGAGGTGTTCGTAACGCGGTTGGGAAACCGATTAGAATGTGGACATTTCATTACGTGTTTGGGTCGCGAGGTTATCTGAAAGGGATTCGTATAATCACTCAACCTAGCACAAGGTGACACTTACCCCCGAGATCGACATGACCTTTAACATGATCTCGCGCCACGAACACGTGATGATAAGGCCACATTCTGATCATTTTCCCAACCGCATTACGAACACCTCTGCCCAGTCCCAACCACTCATCAAAAACAACCACAAATAACGAATCACACAGACACTGAGGCAGGTTTTAATTTTAATTTTAATTTTAAAGTTGACTGTACATTTGTATATTCAGTAAATAAAAAAGGAAGCGAAAGGAGATTTTTTATAAAATTTTATTGGTTCCAAGAAGCTTTCGACAATGGGTTTGTTTGCTAAAACCAATGAGTTTTCTTGCCACACTAAGATGGGAATTTTTCATGAATGGTACATTAAAAAATGACTGATTCCAGCAGCACTTCCGAGAACTTAAAAATGTGATTCAGGTGACTGAATAAATATTTTAATAATCCGCAAAGATTTGGATCGAGAACTTAACATACTAATTACGTGTTATTTATGACAAAAAAGAAAGAGGCAACATGTGCACACAATCACGCGTTTTGGGTGTACAGCGTGATCTGCCTCTCCATTCCTTCGTATGAATTTTTCTGTTTCCTTTTTATTTTGTTTGTTGAATGCTATATAGTACTCTTAGAAAAATATTAGCACTCAAACCGTTATCGATGAGGACAGTGCTTCTTATGTTTAGGAAGAGATATCTGTTTCAGGTGCAAAAGTCACTCACTGTCAGTCGTTCCGTCTGTTTGCTTTAGGTATCTGTACTTCGGTTGTTTCGCACTGACACCGAACTTTAAAGTTAGCATATCAACTTTATGTTACTACTAAATCCTTAAGTACCCTCCTGGCGATCTGTGGTCCCTCAATTGAAGGATATCACTGCTGCCTTGCTTAACCTTCTCACATAACAGAAAATGCCTAAAGCTTTCTATTCGGCGTCACATCGTGCCATTTATTTCAAAGCCCTCTTAGATGAAAAAACATTGTTATACACTATTTCGCACTTACCTAAGGAAATAAATTACGTGTGACGAACGGTAATCAAAGAAAAGGCACACAAAGTTTAAACCGATTGAATCGTAGAGAAACCCATGTGCTTTGACTGAATCAGAGTTTGTTGAAGAGGTGACTCCACCCGTCAAAACCTTGGGGCACTTAGAGACAAGTTCGCATGGCTTTGGAAAACAAATACCGAGTCAAAGAAAAAACATGAACAGGTTGAATTCTATTATCCGGTATCCTATGTTTATATGAGAAGCCTTATATAATCAGTCAGATTTGTGGAAAGGCTAGCACTGGTGCGTAATTCTGTACAACAAGCTATTTTTGGACACATTCTCACTTACAAGTGAGGTCATATTCCCGAGCTAACTCAATGGTGAATCGGTACCAATATATTCTGAGCAAAACTGAGCAACGGTTATAAGATGGCAAATGATCACAGCTAACCGAGCAATCTCATAACAAGCGGATGAGGCTGTATACTGCATCCAGGTAAGGATTTGTAATCCCACCAAGGATTTTGATTTTTCTGCAGTTAGATTACATGAGCTGAAACTTAGCTTAAAGTGGTCGCCTAATTAAAATCTACCGAAAGGATTCGAGAAAACAGTGGTCATAAATTCTGTGCCACTTTTGGTGATATGTAGTATTGATAAATCAACTCTGAATTTTCAGTTCACACTTTTGGTCGTGGGTATAACAGCATAACTATGGTTTTTGATTTTAAGTGGGTCACTGGAAGAAACCCTGTCTAATCATTTTATTTTGCATTATTCAAATAAAAGAAAGAAAGAAATCTTTTCATATTCGACCAAATATATGGGGATATTAAAACCAAACGCAATGAGTTGTGCTGGAAACCGAGCGCACCAAAGTTATTACGAAAGTGCAGTTTAAAATCAACTGTTGAGCACCCCGTTCACTCTGAAAGTCATTCGCACTGTGTGGAATACAGAATGAGGCAAGCAGTTATTTGAACAGGTTTCCGGATGTGCCTCAAAAATTATCTCAACTTTTCAGGTCATTTATTTGCTTAGCGCTATGCGTTAATGAAGCGCCTGACTTGGATAACTCTCACTCGGGAAGACAGCATGACCGCATCCAATACGCAGGAACTCACCAGGAAGACAAATACAAGTAGTTTGATTTCCCAGAAAAAAACATCGACCACCGTTGGTACAATTGACATGAGCGCATGGATCCTCGTGTTTCTCACAATAACGACCGGTGTAACCGGAACTACATTCACACCAGAAATCGATCAACAGACCAACTCCCTCGGCTGTGCGAAGTTGATTGTCACGAATCAAGTGACATCTGGATGTCGGTCCTTGACATGGGTTCACACGATGACATGGATCTAATTCCTTCGGGATGAAAAAAATGCACAAAATTATCCCTGCGGATCCCTACTTCATCGGAATATCTGAGGCTCAACAGTGATACGTTCAAATGTTTAAAACATGAAAAACATTTTTGTATTTTCCTGTCAAGAAACACAAGCGATTCTGGTAATTTTGAAGTATTAGAACACCGTTTGGACTGAGTTCCCCCGGTCTGAAAGAACTCACAACTCAATGAAGTAAAATGGGTTGATTCCAGTTACGAGGAACTGATTTACCTGACTAACTTACTAAATGTTGAATCACTAAGCTGGTCAACACTCACGAAGTATACAGAAAGGCCGGTTAGTCACGTGTAGCTCAACTATGGTGAGCTGGTCACAGAGGCACTATTTTACACGGTCTAATTTGAAATCTCACTGCTCATTTGCCAACTTGCGTTAAATAATGGTATCGAAATAAGCAAAAAGCTAGCAAAATATTTCATCCGTTTTCTTCTATGAAATTTTGAAGTAACGCACGTATATTTGTCGGGCAGAATCAATCGATGTACATGCGTGATGGTGTGTGGTCAAAGGAGAAAAGAGTCATGGAAATTGGACCGAGAAAGTTTGAAAGAGTTAGCACCAGATAGAACGGATCTCACCACGGAAAGTGGAGCTTGTCAGGGTCGCCCTCTCTCTCTCCTTGTCTATTTACCGTTGTTATAGACTTCATTATGGAAACAGCCCTAACCTCGTGCGAGAACAACGGTAAACTGTCTGATCTGGAGAATGCAGACATTATTCTGCCTAACAAAGATACAGGGAAGTAGCAAGTCTTTCTGGATAGTTTGAGTGCTAGTTTAGCCATTTTCGGCATGCGCTTTGCACCTTCAAAGTGTAAAATGTTACTACCGGACTGGGTCGATCCATTACCCAGACTCACTCTAATCGGGGAGGTACTACAGCAAGTGAATAAGTTTGATTATTTGGGTAGCTATATCTCACCAGGTGAATGCATCACATATGAAGTGTCAGCTCGCATACAGAAGGTTCGGTTGGCAATTGCCAACTTGAGACAGCTGTGGCGCCGTGGCGAAATCCGATTGTCTGGGAACCGTCAAGCATATGCCGCCAGTTCTGTTATATGGCACAGAAACTTGGCCTTTAGTAAAACAGGATAAAGATAGACTGTCAATGATTGAACACCACTGTCTACGCTTCATTGCACGAATCTGGTGGGGCAGCCGGATGAGCATTGCTGAAGTTAGACGTAGAGTTTTAGGTAATTGCGCTCGTCCACCGGATTACGTTTGTTGGGGCATGTGTTATGCATGTAACCAAATAGATTGACACGGCGGGTGATGTTTGCCGAGGCAGCTAATGGGTGGAACAAAGCCAAGAGTGGTCAGGCTAAGACCTGCCATGAGGATATGAAAACCCTAATCAGGAGTCTGGGTACCCATAGGTCCCTTTAGGTTCGTTGGATGGGGACCTCGGGACGATTGTAACCGATGGTTAGAGAAACTGAGTGATATAGATGAGTGTCGTACACAGTGGTGTTCGTGCATCATCTCAAGGTCTCTGCAACATTAATCCACTGAAATTCTAATTTTTTCTTTGATCATACTTTCAAACTTTCCCGTCTTTTTCCTGATGTTCATCTAAATGGGCAGCCGAAGGACAGCAACCAAAACCGGCGCAAGAAAGTGCATGGTTAATGGTTGTACAAACTGAACTGAACTGAACCAGAGAGAACATGAATATTCATTTACGTTCCTTCATATTAAATGTTTATATTAGCTCGGAAACGATATACTACATAGGTAAGGCGTTCAATTTGGCATTCAATATCACGTAGATATGTGCAACAATGCACGAAATTCGTTTCCCATACCGTAATTTTCTCAAATTTCTTCTAGAAGACATTTGGTATTCATTTTGTTCGTGCACTGTCACATCAGAATATATTTAGACTCAGGGAACTTGACTTTTGACTCGAAAATATGCCTGAAGGATGAAAAACGTTTTTAGCGCACACTGAAAGAATGAATACCAAAACGATCAGTTTAAGAATGAAAGACGACTCCTATTGCTCAGAACCAAAAGTTTCACTTGGACAAAGAATCATATTTTGGAATACTGAATTTCCACATCCAGCCGTAAGCCTTTCAAAATTCTTTATGCAAATCATCTACCTTTAGTAGTGATTTGCCAACTTACAACTATAGTACACAAGCCATCCCAAAACCCTCGCCGAATGCTTGATGTCTGAAGTTAAGATTGCGATTATGTGTATCATGTCACATCTATAATAATCCATCGACACCTTGCAAGACAAACTTCCTTCGTCACCAAATATCACAATTGCCTATTCAATGTTTATTCTAGTGTGGTTTTTACCCAATCCATTTGATCTGTAACAGGACGTTCAGTAATCCAGGATGATATTCTTACCTGTCTATACTGTAGTCCTATTACTGTTTGTAACTGTTGCTGTACGCGGCGAATATCGATATCATGTTCCATGGGTATCTGTACTCTCAAATCACTTCATTATTTTGGATTCGGCGGGCCGACGTTACCTCTTGAACGCTTAAGAAAGCATTTCTCAAATTGTAATTTCCTTATTCAATAAATAACCGCTTGCGCCCTTAAACAGGGTGTGGATGACTTTTCTTGACCGTCCTATTCTTTTGACGCTCTCGCTTGCCCTGTTATCGCAGTTCTAGCAGAATAACATTTCTCCAGATTCCAACTCAGAAAACCTTCCAACGTGTAGCATATCCCTTATTTTCATTGATACAAGGTAAAAGTTCACGATTTTATTCAACGGACTACATCAAGTTCGTTCACAAACCACTCGTGATATGACCTTTGCTCGATAGCATATCATGGAGCATCACTTCATGCGCCAACAATATTTGGGATACATTCAGCTCAACTATAAAGCTATGGCGGGNGTGCACTTCCACCGATACGGAGACGATGCAAGAAAGTGCATCGTGTCCTTCAGGCACAAACTCACCAGGTTACAATTAAATCCGCCTCTAACTCGAAGTTACTTTAATACAATATCGAAACAAATATTAATCGCCAATTCTGGTCAGCTCTGGTGGTCTGGTAGTTCGAAACTCGGAAGGAACGATAAGCATACCCTACTGATGATCTCCAAGGAAAGCGAAACTCGAGTGTAGTGCGTCCCCAATGTATGTTTAACCGGATGAACTGAGAACTGTGCATAGAGATGACGTTTGAAAGATGATCAGTCCGAAATATTATATCACGAGAATTTTAACCATTACGTAGAAGTTTCATTTGCCCCAGTTTAATGAAGTGTACAGATCACTAGCTCTCTAAGTAGTAGTTCTTTTTGTTTCTGCAACCTTAAGCAATATCTCAAAAAGTGATATTGATGTCCATAATTGCAGTGATATGAGTTATATAAAAATACATATAAATATATATATAAATATACAAATACAAATATATATATAAATTAGAGTTGTAGAGAGATGTAATACGTATAGAAAATCAATGTATTTTATCCGTTTTCAAAAGTAACGCACTTATTGAAATCTGACGAGTCGTTGAGGCGATAGCGGTTTGCATCTGGAACCGTGTTCCCAAGATTAATATCTAATATTTGATTATAACAATCAATCAGAGAGAATTTTTTTCCTGAACGTCGTCCGGCTCACTATAATACCTGATCTATTGTGGCCTTATTTGTTCCGCTACTACAAGTTTCAGGATCTTGGTTGCCGGTTTCCTCACAAAATAAACATGAGAGTGCAAAATCACAAACGCTCACGTTCTCCCGCTCGCTCTTAGCACTCATACTGCAATTATGCACACATCACCCTCACCAATATTCGCGGACTGAATCGCAATCTTGACTCTGCACACCATCTCCTATCTCCTTCGTCTCCACTTGTCCTTTTTTGACCGAAACACAAAACTCCCTCTCGTCAGGCACCACCCATCTTCCATTCCCCAACTACACTCTCTATTCCTCTTTTCTACCCAAAGCTGGTGTCTGCATCTTTATTCACCAATCAGTCGCCGCATCCAAGATCCCAAATCTTGACTTAACAATCGTCAATTTCAGCTAATGTGGCTGGGACTCCGACTTCCTTTAATCATTATTTTGGTTTTCTTTATGGTTCCTCGATGGTGGTGATCTTTGATTTTCTATCTTCGAACATTGAACACTTGTTTACAACCGACCCCAACTGCCATATTAGTATCTTGGAAGATTTTAACGTTCATAATCAGAACAGGTTGGCACATTCGTCTGCTACTTCTTCTTTGGGTGCGAAGCCGAACATCTCACTTTGGTCAACAACCTGAGCCAACGAGTTGACCTCCCCACACGTGTCCCTGGTCAAACTGGCGATCGTGCCCACATTCTCGATCTTATTCTAACTTCAGACCCTTCTTTCTTCTCAGATATTGGTACCTCTCTCCGCTTGGTTCATCAGATCAATGTATTTTTTTATATTTTTTTATTAGGTTTTCAAACCCCGAGCCACCACCCACCTCAAGACACATTCTGGTGCTACAGCTAAGCCAACTGGGACGGTTTCCGTGATTTCCTGGCTGCTTACCCTTACAATGACTGCTGTTTCTCTTCGGATGTTTCCATATCTGTTTCCAACTTCAATGATGTTGCTCTTCAACGTATGTATCTTTGTACTCAGGCAAATGCAAATCCCCTGAGTGGTTTAATCATGCATGTGACCGTGCTGTACGCTTTAAACGTTCAGCCTTCCGTCTCTGGCGCTGCTTGCCCACCACCCTCTCCCATCATGTCTTCTTGATCCTATTTTGCGTCATCCTTTCAGTCTTTCCCTCCAACCTTCTTCCTTTCCCACCCCCTGGAAACACCCTGTGACTTTTCTCATTCCCAAACGCGGCGACCGTTCTAATCATAACATTTACCAACCCATTTCCCTCACATTTGTTCGTTCGAAAGTATTTCGAACTATCATCTCTGACTACCTACGCACGTTCCTTGAGTGTGAAGGACAACAAGCGATGGCCAGGATGGTTTTCAACATTGTCGTTCCATGGTGACCTGCTGGCTCTTACCTCAAAATTCTGGTCAGCTCTACTCGATAACGATGGAAAATTACAGTTAGTCTCGCCTGACATCTCAAAGGCCTTTGATCGAGTTTGGCATGAGGGTCTAGTGGCGAAACCACCCATACTCGGGTTCCCTCCGGCGCTCTTAGCGTGGATATCAAGTTTCCTCAGTAAACAAATCATCTCCGTCCGAGTTGATGTGGTTCTATCTCAACCATTCCCTGTGAACGATGGTGCTCCCCAAGGTTCACTACCTGCGCCCACCCTTTTCCTT
Organism: Echinostoma caproni; assembly: GCA_900618425.1. NCBI lineage: Eukaryota > Metazoa > Platyhelminthes > Trematoda > Plagiorchiida > Echinostomatidae > Echinostoma > Echinostoma caproni. The sequence continues at coordinate 32,138 of UZAN01039647.1, forward strand.
CTCTTTACCGATGATCTACTTTCCCAAACTGTCAACCCAATCTATTCTTCTGCTGATAACGCCACCCCCCACTGCTGTCTCTCCTACCGCACTGCCTGCCATGCCCAAACCGACATCAATGGTGACCGTAGTGCAGTTAATGTGTCACTGGACTCCGATCTCGAACACATCTCCTCGTGGGGCATTGCAAACCACGTTTCGTTCAATAGTTCTAAAACCTCTCTTCTTTCAATTTCTTTAAAACATCATTCGTTCTCCCCTCATTTATCTTTTCATTCCACCCACCTGCATTCCACAGACTCTGTTTCCCTTCTTGGATTGCCTATAACTTCCTCTCCATGCTGGTCCCCTTTTATAACCAAGCTTACTTCTTGTGCTGCGTGTAAGGTTGGATTTGTAATTCGCGGCAGACGTTTATTCACCCCAAATCATGCTCTTCTATTGTACAAAGCTCGGATCCGCTCTGCTCTTGAATACCGCAGTCACGTGTGGGCTGGGGCTTTTTCTTCTTTCCTTTCTCTCAGTGATCGTGTCCAACGAAAGACCATCCGGTTATTCGATGATCGTTTTCTAACATCCAGTTTGCAGTCGCTAGTCCATAGTGAAATCATGGAATGTTTTTCTTTTTTTGATAAAAATTACTGTATCATGATTTGTTTAGCACACAGTCTAGATTCAGACGTGTGTGAATATATATATATATATTTGTATATGCACCCGCCAATTCCATACAAAGGTATCTAGTCACCCTTATCAGGTTTCTACTCCCAGATGGTGTACCTCTCTTCTCCAATCTTGTTTTTCCCCCGAAGTGCCAAACTTTGGAAAACCCTCCCACTTGTTGTTTTTCCCCCAACTAACATTCGTATACTTTATAAAAAAAAAGTCAACGAACTGGATCTTACGTGAATGTTCCCCTACACTCCCTTTTCACAGTATGATATTTGTGCATGAGGATTTCCTCTTTTACTGTAGTTCACTTTGTGTATTAAAAATATTCCAAAGTTTCAGTTACTGCAACGTCCAATCCGTGATCTTTCCATCGTCACAAGCCCATAGACAAATTGAGCATTTGTATACGTGAAGTACATATTTGGTATGCTTTGATCGATTATTTTTTCTCGCATTTGCCAAACGACGTTCAACTGAGCTCGTCAAAAATAAAAGGAATCGAAGTTTGTTCGATGTTTCGCAATGACTATTGTAGTCCTTAACTTCAACAATTCTTTTGGAGTCAAGAGAAAATAAGCACGTAATTTCCAGTTCATAAACACATGAATACATAGGCGATATCCTGGTAACCATGTGCTTCAGCTTTGTAAATTTTTCTACTCCCGATTACCCCAAGTTTGCATCAACGGTCTTTTGTTTGAGTAAGAGTCAGCTTTATGTGCAGTCAGACTGAGCAAATGATGTTCTGTTCATCCTGAGACTGCGATTCTCTCGCATTATTTATTTAACATTGGGACCAAGAAATAAACGGTACCCTCATTATCGCTCGGCAATCGCGGAGTTGTTTCGCTATGGCTTCAGGGCATATCAACGAGGTCATGTCTAAATACCGAAGTCATACGGCTGTGTCGGAGCAAAAGAACCCCCTTTCAAAGGTACTGAAGGAAAAGAGTGCTATCGTTTCACAGCTGTCATTTGTTGTGTTGATGCATGCGTTTGCTAGGTGATGAAAGAGTGAGGCAGAAAATAATTATTCTAATGAATTCAAACGGATCCAGGCTAGGTTTGTCTCCACCCTAGCTTAGAACATAGCAACCGTTGCTTGCGCAACGACAAAATTAATGTAAACTAGAATCGCAATGAGCTATTGTGATTCAGATGTTTAAATTACCGTTGTACAAGCTCTCCTTACAACCAAGGTTCGACCAGATTTTATTTGTCAGTGGAGACTAATAGGTAGAAATATCCCTAAAGTGTAATGAGTCAGTACCTGTTTGCCAAACCGTACACGAATCCTATCGCAGCAGAAGGAATCGCTTCGGGTGACTGTGCAAATTCTTTGTTGACCTATTTAGTGCGTGAAATGAATGCAAAGCAGGCTAGTAAAATGTATTTGCAACATTCGGTTTGCACCTCCAATAAAACTTAGCGCAATAAAGTGGTTTTCTATAAATTGGCTGCTTACTTTCCGCTGAAAACTGCTGAATTTTGGTGAAGTTCCTGGTACTGCAGGGATAAGGTTGTTGATGCGTAAGACTGCAGCGCTTTTCGTGGTCCAAGAAGATTCGGGACCGCAGTGTATAGTCCTTATAACAAATAGTTAAACCTATTTTGGTTTACGCAAAATGAAGAGAGATGATCAGCTTATCAATGGTTTAGAATCGTTTATCGTTCGGGTCATAGGACATGAGAGAACCGCATTGAACCCAGCTGAATAGCACACCTACGATAGTGTGCATAACCAAGTCCCGGGTTTGAAACGAAATGATGAGTTACGATGATTTCAACCTGGATTTCCTCTGCTTTTCAGCGCTTATATGTACATACCGAAGAAACGGCCAGTCCAAATGAATTCAACAAACACCACGATGCCTTTGGTTGAACAGTGGTATTCATTTTATATTTGACTTCAATGGCACCCTAAAGACTTGCAAACGTTTTTCAGATACACATGAAATCCAAAATTTTGTTTAAAACTCGAAAAATATCACTACACCGAATGCAATAGTAAAAGCTTTTAACCATCTATTACACTGTGAAATTATCTGTAAGGTGAAAACCGAACTTAAATGTTTTGTAGATTCTATGCGAACATGTCGTGAGGAAAATAGTGATAAAATAACGGGGATGCAGAGATGTTTATGAATACGAACAACGCTATCCTCATTCTTCACTGTCACTGACCACGTGGTCTGAAAATCAAATAAACAACTCAATGAAAAGTAGCGATCTGAATGGTTTCGTGCACGTGCTCTCTAGGAATGTTTTTTATCAATACGATACCCACGGTAAAATCATGAGGAATGAGTAAATTGATGTTGTACATCATTACTCTTGTTTGTTCGATTTCGGCTGAAGTTCAAATGAAGAAACATCGTACATTCAGTGAGCATATCGTGTATGAAGCATGTCCGCTCACATCTGACAAAACACTTCATACACCCGGTACTTGTTTGTTGTCAGCCGTTTGGAATGCAACCGGTTCAAGTCCATGCAGGTCCAGAGAGCCCGATACATTTTCTGATAGAACGTCTTACTCGAAGCAGCTTTGCATTGAGTTTCATAAATCATAAATAAATTATTACTAAAGTTCATTTAACGATAAACTGTGTATGCAAAAAATCTCAATCAAGTTGTGTCATAAAGTCAAGTGCAAATAATCATAATCATCACATTTCAAAACATTTCGTCCATTCTGGGTCAGTGTCAATCCACTGCAATGCTGTCGATTATGGTGGGCGAGGGGGAAAGTCGGGAATGTCGACTGACCAAAGTGAAGAAATTTGATTCAGTGTAACAGGTTTGAATTTGTAGCACTTAGTTTATCTACCGGTGTGACTTTAAGCAGTTCAAATCTCAAGTGGTCTAACCAGTTTATGTAAAATGCAACCCCATATTTGGGATGGTTCACAGGATGTCAGTTGCATAGCGATACATTTTCGAATGGAAAACGAATAGAATAAACCAACGTTAAACAAGAATGAATAGCCTAACCGTACCAACATATGGCATAAAACAAAAGTATTCAAAACAATTTCAGGGCAAAAAAACTAAATAATTGTATACCGCATCAGTCGGTGCGGCGGACAATCAGAATCGTGTCGACCATTGCATTTTAGTGGGCTAGGTAGTGATAAGTGGGTTAGTGCTCGAATAACTCAGTTTTGTCTAACTGTCTTCCGTACCCAACCCTCTCCCTTTACTCCTTCATTTGACCGGTAACATTCCCTCGGACAACTCGTTCGTCACTCGCCAAAGTTTCTTTCGTAGTTTCGCTGTAAGTAATGTATCACGGAATGGATTTTACACTGTGAAGCCTCGTCAATCACTGAAAATCGAGGGCTTTCAATGTTAGGACTCTGATGCAAGTGAGTCAATCACCGTGGCTGATGTGTACAATATACTCTTAAAAAACTGATGTTTGTTGCATATCAAAGAAGCAAATCCGGAATCCCAGTACCATAAGCTACTTAAGTGCACCGGACGTGTCCTCGAGGTACTTTCTCCGCACATCAGGGACGACGACGCCCATTCAGCAACCCGGCGTGACGTAATCAGTGTACTCAATAATACACTTGAGGTGTCAATAATCGATCGGATCTCCGTCAATAGTCGTGTTTTGTGCTATGTCGGCTCCAAGGGTCTATCAGCGTCCAAAAGGGAAGCAACACCAAAAAAAATTTTCATCATCTCAGCGTATGCACCGATCAACTGTAGCTTTCATGCACAAAATGAAGAGTTCTATAATGAATTCACCGAATATATTCTGTTGACCCGAAACTCCGATGTGGTTGGGCTCGCAGGTGACTTAACCGCACAAATTGGAAGCTTACCTAGGCGGTCGTTGGGCACTGTCCTACCAACGAACAGATGCTGCCGATCAATTTCATTTCTAAGCAGGTCACTATCAGTTCCTTTTCAGCAACAACTTCTGCCACAGCAATCAACGGACAGTAGCGTGGTGCTCCAATTCAACTGGTACACTAACTAGAATCTATCATATAGCAGTTAGCTACCGTTGGCGTATTTTTAATTAAACACGGAGTGTTTTACAGCAAAAGTTATAAACTGCATAATCAATAATATAGTGTAAGAGGGCGGTATTTGAGGGAACATTCAAGTAAAAATCAATTTTGCAATCCTGCTTTTGAAAAAGGTAAGGTTATAAGAGCTTAAGAACACGGAAATGGGAAATGTTTCACAATTTCGCTGTCCTAGAGAAAAAAAGATCCAAAGATAGAAGTTGGACATCTGGCGATAGAAACCTAATAAGGGTAACTATCCGCTTGAGAACGAGATGAGCGAGAAAAGGTCAATGGAAGGGGAACTGCTGAGGCTAGTTTTGAAGAAGTCAAAATAGTAGCGATAGAAATGAGATAACTAAGTATATGCCCGGCGGTGGGAAAGTAACTGCGGGTTGGAAGTTACAGACGGCTGATCGATCAGCCGGATGGCCTTACGTTGAACACGGTCGAGGAGATAAAGAGTGGAATACGAAGCTCCACCCCGCACATGACTGCACTGTTCGAGCATCGAGCTGATTTGCATAAAAGAAGGTGCTTGGGTGTAAAGAAACGCTTTGCGTGGCTTAGAAAACCGACTTTGCGCGCAGCGCGGGTGGCAAGTGTAGAAACAAAACGGGACCAACAGAGAGCAGAATTGATGGATAGTCACTGCAGGGAGAAAGAATTTGTGGAACGAATGGGCAAAGAGTCAGAAGTCAATTGAGGAGAATAAGGGACATGTTTAAGATAGACTGAGAGGAGAGAAGTTTGGAATCATTGAAACACATATGGTTGGTAGAACCCCATACGGAGATCGGTTCGTGATCGGAAGCAAGAGAAGCACTAATGACACTGCTAATGTGATCAATATTGATAGTCACTTGATGGAGTGTGGGGTAAGAAAGAGAACAATAGAGTAGCATCATCGGTAAGGTATTGGATGGAATTAGAGGTTTTGGACAGAAGATTGCTAACAAATAAAAGAAAGAGGGTGAGAGAAAGTACGGAACCTTGTGAAACACCAGTTTTCACAGGAAATGACCGAGATAGGACCCCATCTACTCGGACGGAGGTGGTTCGTATACTGGAGAAACATCGGTGCCATGATGATGAAGACTGGTGAAATCCGAACGTGGTTAATTTTAATAGCAAAGAAGCACAGGTCCGATTGAACCACCTGCGTTGAATCTCACCACTCATTAGCTTTGATACAGTTCAGGTATTGGAAATCTGATGAGTCAGTAGCACTGATTGAGAAATCCCGATTTCCCGGAATGAAAGCAGAGATAAATCGTATCTGCAACGTCAGCTCACGACGAGCCTTAAGAAAGATCGTGAAAAGATCGTGGGAAACAGCAACAAGTCAAATAGAAGTAGCAGCTGTATCAAGGATTAGGCAAGGACTGTTCTAACTGATACACAGCCCGGGACGCAGGTGGACCACAGTTGGTGAAACAATCTTCGATAAGAATGGGCAAGTTATTCACAGTAAAAGGCAACAGCTTGACCGGTGGACGGAGTACTTCAATGGNAACTAGATTATGTGGTCTGTTGTAATTGGGGCGAAGTGGGAAAAGTCATGTAAACCTCCTACTGAAGCGGACGTAAGATATTTTATCCAAGACCTGAAGAAAGAAAAAACAATTTTCGGGTAGAAGAAATTCATTTCCTAGTGATTTTCGACAATCGACAATCGTAGCCTGACCCAGGTGGGATGGAGTCATCAGGTTGGTAACCCCAGAAGTGAATCGTCTGCTGTTTGTGAATGCATAGAATACGAACTCGCTAGCAAATAGAATTCATATCATTGGGCTCCGTTGGTCAAGACACACTTTTCGTATATCTAATTGTCACCTACTACACCACACCTTACGTGCAGAATGGAGAATGCCTCGTAGAGGCCAGCGGATGACGTAGAGATGAAGCATGAAGAAACGCTCAGGGCGAATATGTAGAGCGAATTTTTCCTTGACTTACCTGACTGGATGGTTGAAGATTGAAGGTCAAGGCAGCAAATTGACAACAGTAGTGATCTGCCTGTCACGTCTCATCAAACCACATTGCTTGAACTAGTGTGAATCCAAATTGTGTATTGCGTGACAATGAAAATTCACTATATTTACCTGCCTCTAAAAATGAGGCACAGTCCCCATCCTCCTTACACATTATCACAAAGGTTGCATTTATTATCATTTGGACAGCGATCAGTGACGTCTGCTTCACTGGTCTACCCTGTACGATGATGATGATGATGACAATAATGATGATGATATTGTAGATGATGATGATGATTGCAGTGAAACAAAAATCATGGGAACAATGCTGAATAAAGTCCGTTTTACATAACCATCAGTTATATTTAATCTGCATTCGATCAGGTGTTGATATTTGATACCAATAAGATTGGAATAAACAAATACTGTGAATAAAGTAATCTGGTGTGTATTTAAAAGACGCTATAGGAATCCGTGTGATAACCGAAAAGGAACACTGAACGGCTGTTTACTTCTATTTGAAACTCGTCAGCAGTATATATCATTTGTCGCTGCCAAGATGATAACCGTGACTTTTTGTGTTCCTAGTGGAAACCCAACCAGTAAGCTTCGCGGCTGAAGGTCAAAACCTTGGGCGAATGGCTCAATCATTTTTAAGATGAAAAAAATGCCCGGCGATCTGTATCGGTCATCAAGTCTTCGCTTTCAGAAATATTTTACTGGTGGGGAATGGGGGATCTCCCAGAGATTAAGCACCACATCCAAGATTATCAGCGGCAGCCGGTGTCCGCGAAAAGTCGAACGGGTTAAACCAAATACTAAATTTCTCTATTTATAGTTTGAGCGAATATTCATTGACCTAATAGGCATTATAATTCTCCCATATTTTTGATTTATTCATCTCGGGAGTTTCAGTGAATAATTTCTCGTAAAGAAATTCTATTCAGCAATATAAAACCATTAGGAACCAAGACATAAGTCATGGTCGATGTTGACAAACAATGTAGATCCATCGAATTCCAAATGCTTCAGGAAGAGCATTGCAGATTTTCTGCTCTCACCGACTCGAGTGAGAGTAAAAAGCCATATGGATCTGTATTCAATTGTGGCCGATTCTCTGATGGAACACCTCGAAAGATACAACATTCTCTCGACAGCTCAACACGGGTTTAAGCAAAAGCGATCCTGCACCACGAACCTGCTTCTTGTTTGAGATGAATGGACCAGTACAGTTGACGAAGGGGATGCGGTGGACGTGATTTACCTCGACTTCGCGAAAGCATTTGGTCGAGTGAATCACAAAATTTTGCTGCAGAAGCTCTATTATTATGGCGTTCGAGATTTCGCATTTGAGTGGATTAAAACATTCCTCGAACAACAAACCACATCAGTTCGTGTTTCTGATTCTGCATCCGGACCTATCAAAGCCACCCGCGGTGTTCCACAAGGGTCCGTACCCGGTCCCCGGCTGTTCCTCGCCTTCATAAACGATCTACCCAAAGTGTTAGGCTCAAAAACAATACTGTTTGCAGATGACGCCAATATCTGGAACACGGTAACAGAACCAAAGGGCTTCCAAACACTTCAGGAATCACTCAATGCAGCTTATCAATGGTCTAAGAAGAAAGACATTGAATTTAATGTTTCTAAATGAAAAGTCATATCCCTACGCCACAAGCAATAATTCTCGTATTTCCTCGGCAACCAGCAGCTACCACATACTTCTAGCGAAAAAGTCTTAGGTATTGTTGTTCAAGAGGATTTAAGCTGCTCCAACAACTGTGCTTCGTCTGCTGCTATGAAGAATATTGTCTTACTTCGGCTAGTCTTTGGTCGGTTTGAATCATCACTATTCCAACGTTTGCTATAAGCGTACATTCAACCGTATACAGAGTACGCCATCCAAACTTGGAGTCTATGGCTTCAACGCGATCGCAAGATGCTTGGGCGTCCACAAAGGATGGCCACCAAGATGGTCAAGGGATTCCATTATCTGATATACGAGGAGAGACTGTGATGATTGGGACTATATTCTGCTCAGTACCGCCGAACTCGGGGAGACTTGATTTTGACGTATCAAACACTGCAGAACCAAAACCATCCGTGTCGATCGCTGCTCATGTTATCAAAAAATGTACACCTAAGGGGACATCGTTTCAAACTAATGATTCCTAAGTGTCGACTGGATTGCCGGTGCCAGTCTTTTGATGTAAGATTATGCAGATCTTGGAATGCCCTTCCATCTCACGTCGTTTGTGCACCCACTATTGAATCTTTCAAGCACAGACTCGACGAAACCTTGGCACACCTCACATTCGTATACTAAAAGTAAACGGAAATTCACTGTAGCCTACATTCTCTATTATCTCTTACCCGGAACTATATGTGACTCCTTTTTCGATGTGTAACGATTCATCTGTGTAAATGTCCTATGGGACAAGAGAAGCACCAGCTTGTAAGTTATTCCCATAATAAAACTTTGACTTTGACTTTGTATAAATTCAATCACATAATGCACCGGAAAGCAAAACATGAACACTTATAAAATGAACTCTCTCCCAAGACGGAGCTGTCATCTTCACAGCTATTCAACAGCTTTCGAATCCGATGGTGTTTGCAGATGTGTATTTCTTCGTGGCTTTTTTTAGTATTTCCTAATTCGTGAGATTGTCTTTCGACACATCAGGGTGCAGACGAAGTAGAACTGCCTCAATTATGGGAGTTTTCCAAAATATCAAGTAAGCGAAAACCAGTAGTAAATTATACTTTGGGAAAGATATTTGTATTCACAAATGAATGCTAGCATGCATAATGCATAACAACTCAGTTGTCTGTGGAAATCCAACAGAATTATGACAGCTTTGCTGATAACCTGTTTTCTAAAAGCCCATCAGATGTGTTTCACAGCTCCGAAAAATTGGTGAAGCTCATTGGTAAGTGGAATAGTGTACAATAAAGTAGTAGGTTTTCAGACCATCTTGAATAAAATAGTACATTGAAGCGTTTCCTATTGGTTATAATATTGAAACTTCCGCATTTCTAATGTGGTGGGTATATAACAAAATTTAATTCAATAAACTAGACATTTAGTCATCAAAAGGGATATAAAACGCTAAAAATCGTCATCAAACCTATTGCTCACCTATCTATGGCGGATTGGAGCTGACGGATTAAACGTTTTATTATCAAACACACAAATGTGTCACCGGTATTGTAAACGTGACTAATGGGGTCAGCTGAGGATACAGGCCCCAATCAAATAATAATTCATAATTTGAATAAAAGCGGTTTTTCGTTCAACCTTTCTGATAATAATCACCCAAACAAATTAACCGGGGAGTGAAGTCAATTCCACAGTCTGCGTACGTGGGCGTCAGCAGCGGGCCTTCGTAAACTTCCAATTTCATGTAACGCGCACCAGCATACTGTAGAAGTCCTAGTAAAGCGTACCGCTTTCATCCTAAGGTTTTAAAAATCTCCATATCAAGAGATTCATCTACGTTTGATGGTTGAAGGTAGTAAGTTACTCCGAGTTATTTGCTTTCACCAACTCTGTCGTTTGACTCTCTAAATTTTGGTTGGTGCTTCCAGAACAAAGGATTTAATTAAATTTTGAGGACAGGTTGTGTGTATCTGTCAATAAGAATAAGCCGACACAATAGTACAGAATCGCTGGGGTCGCTTGTACATATTACTTAAGGAGATGTAGCGGACATGGATATTCACATGAGCTTCTCTGTCTTCAGTGTGTGTTTGTGTATGTGAAGTGACTGCAGAAGATTTTCCAGCTTGTATCGACGTTGCACAGGATCTTACACCATTAGAATATCCCACCTCACTGATTCGTTCAATTCATAAGGATTTAGTTATGCCTTTTAGCTTCAGTCTACAAATCTAGTTCCCCTGCTTAAATTGGAAATGGTATTACTTGAAATAAAAGGATTATGGTTCTGAACTTTTATTGCAGAGATTGGGTAATTCAAAAGGAACGCCGCTTCTCCTTTCTATCGGTGCTTGTTCATTGCAAAGTATAATCACGGTAATCATGCCTCATCTGCTGATTTGTTGACGTTTAATGAAAGAGATGAAGGCAGTATAGTCGTCATTCAGTTGCCCTTCACCTCTGTAATGTGCTTGTCAAAACAGGAAATCGTGAAAGGCGCATGCACTTGTTTTGCAGGAGGAAAAACAGTATGGCATTTGCAACAGATCGATGGGTGATTCCTAACTTTTCTGGTGAAATGTGTACATAATTTCTTTGCAAACGCACATCTTAAAACACGTTCGCGTAGGGGCGCACAAAGATGAGCGAATAAATGTATACACATGAGCAACTCACCAATTCGCACCGTTCCCCCTGGTACCACGTAGGACATTCACAGGTGAACCGGCCAAGAACGTCCGCTTGACATGAGCCCCCATTTTCACACGGCTTAGATTTGCATGGATTCGTATATTCGCAGTTTTGACCTGTAGATTTATTTGCAGTGAAATATCATACTGAGAGTATGTAAGTGTTTCCGTGTATCGTTGTATATATGTGTGAAGTGATAGTTGCACTTAAGCAGCGTACTTACAAAAGTATGCATTTTCATACCCCTCCTTGCCACACCTCGTTTATCCTACACTCCCACGTGCACTTATACAGGAATCAAGTTGGTTTAACTCTACTTTGACACAATCACTTCAAAAGAGGAAGGGGTAGTGAGATACACAGATAGGGGAATGGAGCGAGTGAATGAATAAATGGTGGATACGGGTAGGTAGACGCTGACAAATGGAGTGTGCGCAAAACTGTGCTGTGCTGTGCCTCGATGAACACTGCAAAACAAAACGATTTTGACCTTGACAGGCACAGATGTAAACAGCTGTCAGTTGTTTGTATAACGTCAGATCTGCCGATCACCGGACGCGACAAGCTACCAGCATGACGACTGCTACTCGCATCACTACTACTGCTATTATTGCTGTCGAAGTGTAAGGTGCCTGAGATATGGGTCCCATGTGTGGGGTCTTCATTTCAATAATTTCCGTGGGCGGCTGAATGAAAACCCTGCGTGACACACTGACTGATATCACCATCCGCATCAGCCAGGCAGTTGGTATTCGTTCTCAAAAGTGCCGAGTGATCGTCTTATTAAAAAGCCACGTTAAGTAGTGATTCATTCGAAGAAAGGAGCAAACACTGGTTGTATTTATTAGCGACCTATATCTGAAGAATACTGGTGGATGGTACTACTGCAAGTCAATCAATTGGTATACAGATATTTATCACAATACGCTGTCCCACTTCCGATGATAAGTTTGCGTAGGAATTATATCGTAATATATGTGCCAAAATCATAGACGGAAAGTATACCACCTTCCGGTAGTGTCGCAGATCAGCCTGCAATCCAAAATGTTCCCGACAAACCGTGAGTAGTGGCACAGATTCATCAGTCTTATACATGATTAAGATGATGAGTAACACAAATTTTGCTTGGCTGTCTGATATGCTACAAACCGTGAAAATTAAAGATAACAGAACAATTAAAACTGCTTGCTAAACTCTAATCTCTCTTGTTTTCAGTAAATCTTTATTTGGAAAGTATTTTTCGGAGCGTGCCATATCCTGAAAGGAAAAAATCTCCTATGAAAGTTGCAAACATGAGTGATAAGATCTAAATAAAATGTGCTGAAATCATCATTGAAAATAGCTTTTCAGCTTATGTAAAATGAGACCGGGAACTTGTCAGCTACACTCGTGAACTACGAATAGAATAGAAAATCATTGAGGAGTTTGTATAATCCATTTTTGTTTTAGGTTCAAACTAAGACAAATGAAATTATTAAACAACTTTATTTTACTGATTTCTTTCATGATTATAAACCATGGCCATAATAACTGCTTATTTCTAGTTTACATGTCAGTTTATGAGTCGCGTATTTCAATCCTGAAACCCTGAGTGCGAATCTTCTGCTTGACTTGGAATGAGTACATTGGTCTTTTTGAAGTTTGCACAATTATTCCAAGCAAAATCAGTCGAAGCTTCTTCACAATCGACTACTCGAAACTGGGAAGAACATCAGAACATGCGATTCACTTATCCATCAGAATGAATGTATTTCCGTATTTTTGAATTGTTTACTAATCGTTTGTCTACGTTCCGACTATATTTTCAATGATTCATTTAGTCTCGATATTTATTTAAATCCATCAGGATTGCTCACGTGGAATGGTACTGTCACCAGCATCAAATCCAGAAATTGTTTTTTTTCTCAGGAAATCTTAAGTGTTTGAGTTCTCCCTCACACCAATGCGGAGGTATAGAACTTCAGTCTTGCCATTGCCACCCGACCTTTTAGACTCTATATGTTGCCCAGGCAGAACCAAAATAGTTGGAAACCCCTCATACCCAAAGGTTTAGGTGTACCTAAATATTCAATAAAATAAACAAAAATCAATTAAGTTTGCATAACTAGACATCGATATCAGTAAGTTCTTGATCTGTGAGGATATCCGTTTTAAACCTACCAGGGTCAGGCACTGACGAACGGTCTAAATGCGGTTCAACTCAATGAGCAACAAATCATGAGGATCTCTCCCGTGCACACATGACTGACGTCCTCCTTTTCTCGACAGAATTTCAATAGCACTGTGCAAAGTTTCAAACTAATCAGAAAACATTAGACCAGACTGACCCCACATCTTGAGGTATCTGTTAACTAGTAACCTTAATCCCCTACTCTAGTTACTGACAATTGGTTTTAAAATAGGATTCGATCCCGTGTTAATCTCCACAAATTTCCGCTTATTAGAGGCTTATTATTCCTCCCATTTTGTTTTACATTTGTTCAAGGAGGAACTTCATGGTCAACCAGCGGGCTGATAAAAAACACGAATTGTGGTCTACTTAGACAAAGATGAAACAGCTTAATTAGTGGGTAATAACAAGCCGGATCTTGAAAACTACTAAAACACTTCAAAAATGAACTCGGAACGTTTGGACCTCAAATGCTAAAATACATAAGGAAATCAGCTTCTCAAGTTTCCAGATATTCCTTGCAGTCAGTATTGATCAAATTATGAGCCTGGTTTCTGTCCTTCTGTTAGGTGTTCACATGATGATTTCACTTATTATTTAAGGCAGAGTTATCTCTCTATTTTCGGTTTTCTTAACCATGTGCGAATTCTATTAGCCTCGTTTTGTTTTATTATGTTCATTGTAAATGGAAGTCAATACACAGCGATCTTAAAAGTTGGAAACAAAAACGCAATCTCTATTCATTAAATTTTATTGCTTCCCAGAGGGGACCGATAGGAATGAGAGATGGAAGCCATAGCAATTGATTGATGCAAATTTGATTTCATGGAACCACGAGGCGAATTAAAACTAACTGTTGTTTCTGTGTGACTGATTAGATGACATGACCACAGGGAGCATTGTGATTTTTTTCCACAGAACACCTGATTCAATTGTCCTTCTGGTGAGTCAATAACAACCACCATTCCGTTAAGTCATTTTGGTTGTACTTAGCACGAGGGTTTAGCTTACGGAATTGGCCTTTCATAAATAAATGAACACAATGCGTGAAATCCCTCCAAGTTTTTGAAAAACCATACTTAATCAACGTACCCATGACTCGACGAAATCGAATTATCTTATAGGTACACTGACGATTTTATTAACTCGCATATGGTTCTCATTTGACTTATCATCATTTACCTCATCGGAAGCATGATTCCTTTTCGTCTGCACTATACACAATTCCCACGATTTCAAGAGCATGGAATTTGTGTCGCCTGTTTTGTTCTCCACTCATCCTATACTGACAAAGAATTTGTATATTGAGGCATCAACCTTGGGTAGCACTATGAAGAGAGGATCATTCTTACGCTTAAAAGCAGATGAGCTGTGTGGAGTGTTTGGCGTTTCAAGTCGGTGAATGACGATAGCTTATGAATCAACCACTGAGTAGTAAAATCATTGGTCAGCTTGTTGCTTGCTAATTAGCCCTCCTTGGAATATCAACATGATTAAAGAAATTAAGTTCCTATATTAATAAAAGTGTTACGCTTGGTATTTAGTAAAATCCAATACGTTTCTATTAATGATCTACCAATCATATGCAATTTCTACTAGGCGTCAAGCTGGAAAGCTACCGTATAATTTCATTTGACAGCACAGGTAATCCAAGCTCTACTATTCCTTACTTACTGATCATGGAAAACTACTAATGTTGTTATTCCACAAGACGGTTCTCGGTCGCGGACAGTTGTCTATTCTAGAATGCAGTTGAGACATCACTAATTTGGCAAAAATAACATGGAAATCTCATCTCAGACATACCATCGCAGATCCTGACAGAACATCGGGTATTTAATTTAGCATTCGATGGTTATTCTTTGAGATCAAGTAATTTCCCTTGGTGGTTTTGTTAATTTTTGATGGTCGAAAGAAATCACCAACTATTTACCATACTACTCACAAAGGTGAGTAGTACCTTCCAACACTAAGGGCACTACTTCGTTTGTTTTCCTGTAAGTTATTGCATTTTAAGTTGATTCGGCTCTTGTGGCGTGACACCTATTCCCTTCAGTCTATAGTTTATGAAGTACATGTAAAACCCATCAGAAACAGCCATAGGATACAGGATACATGTGTTTTCCGAGCGATCCATGTATCATTGTATATTCTCTATCGGATTCACATGCGTAAAAGCAGCATTCGATTACCGAACCTCTGGTGATAGCAGGCGATACATTAGTTCAGCCGTGTTGCTCAATCGAAATTAGGAATGCTTATTGCAACGCACTGCAACGCAGAGAGGGTCACACAACGAACGAGGAAAGCAAATGAACTTCTCAAATCCGGTAACATTTATTTTTATCGGTGCCCCTAAGATCAACAATCATTTGAGAGACAGTTTGCACAAAACTACCGAAGGAGATTTTTGTTTGTGACCAAAAGGAATTTCACTTTCGGAACATAATTTGTATCTTACAAATCCATAGTTTTGATTAGCGATTCTAAGTTTTGTCAACTACGAGAACTCACCGACAAAATTAGGACCACAGTGACATACGTAACGCATGTTCAACTGATTTTCACAAATCCCGCCATTCAGACACGGCTGATCCGCGCAATCATTTAAATCTTCTGTACAGTTCTGCCCACCCCAACCGTTGGGGCAGATACATTGATAATTTTCGTGAGGTGACCCGTCTGGATTGAGCATTCGTGCGGCTTTGTGCATCCGAAGTACACAGGTACCCCCGTTAGCGCATGGATTAGGGTCACAAAATTGGGTCTCTGAGATGGATCCTGATTTGGAATTGGTAATACAGCAAGAAAGAAGCAAGATAACAAAGAAATGTAAAACGATACATCCACAATACAACAGATTTCTGTCGTTTGTATTTTCTCCACTGACACTACATCCATCACTTTTACTATGTCTGAAACAAAGCTGTTGACCAGCTACAATGTCTTGATTATTATCTTTGTTGTGATAAGCTAAATAGTTAAAGAAACTTACTGCGTGAGCTAAAAATTTTGGCCTTGACGTTCGATTTGAGGAGTTGCATAATGATTCCAGTTAAAAATGAAAATTAAGGCACTGCATGGATAGGTGGTGATGATAAGAAGATGATGCTTGCATTAGGCACTTCATTATGTACGTCGTATGAGTGTCTAATTATGGGATCTACTCAGTCGGATGCTTTGTCATAAGTGACATTCGTTGCTAGTTCATTCTAAGAGCGGAAGGATGATTATAGCGGATCTTTCGAAATATTTCATCAAGGAAGATGAGTCTCAACAATGATAAGTCAACCGCTAACCTCTTAAAACCTTTTGGTTTCATTTGAAGCCCATTTGATGGGGATTCGATACAATTTTACTAAACTGGTGGGGCTGACAAATTTCCATCTTGGTCACTATAAAACCGCGATACGACATTTAGACAACCAAACTCCGGGAAACTTTTAACAACTGAATTTGTAAAATTATAAATTATAAGTTAGGTTTAGAAAGTCATTCAACCAACAGAGCCATAGCGTGTACTTTTGAAGCAAACCGACAAAGGAACGAACACACTATCGGCGACTTCACCGGAGTTTCCAGAAGGAAAGCGGACTAATTTTACGCTACTCCGGTCAAGTGGAATGCCTCGCTAGTCTCTAGGTTTTCTCATGCCCACAATGATTGCCAAACTGTGAATAAAGTGAACTCTGATTTGACACCACTTATGTCGCACAGGTTTCCACGCCAAGGACGGCTTGGTTCTCTGTCGCGTTCAAAATGCGTGTATGACTGTGGCTTTATGCATTCTGAGTAAAGCACAAAATGAAACATTCCCGTATTCTGGTCCTACTCGTTCACGTGAATTAAACTGCAAAAAAGGGTTAATGTCGGGCTGGTGCTTTTTTAGTTTTTCCGAATCACACTGAATTACATCATATTAAAAGTAAAAGAAATAACAAAATTCAGTACATACCTAGATTATAAGAGGATTGTAGTGTGCATTAGACGCCCTGAAATGATATCAGTGTTTGACATTTCTTCATAATTTTAGAGGCAAGACGCGTTAACTAATGTGCATTTGTAGGATTGTCTCAGTAACGTTATTAAATTTGCTGAAATTTCAACGATTCGGGCGTAAGAAACCATCCTACTTCAGCAGCATTATTCATTGTGGTTTGTATCATGATTAAGAATAATTATTCAAGTTATCCTCCATAGGCTTTGTTTACTTTATCCCGTGACACCCTGCTATTTTATCAATAATGCAGTTTATGATGAATGCATCATGCAAAATGCAAATGAAGCGTGAGCTAAAAGCTAGGAAGCACTGTACAGCTGTTTCGTCCTGGTTGGGTCTTTTCAGCATTACGAGTCTACCGACCCAACCGGGGATCGAATGAGGGACCTCGTAGGTTGAACAGAAGCATACTAACCCCCGGCCATCAAGCAGCTCGCTGATCTGAGCACTCAATTGACAACTTTCACAACCTAACCAATTGTTCTATGAGAGAAACAGAGGAGGTGAATAATATGCAAACATCCTATTTATGACTTCCCGGGTTCAATCTCCAGTTGAGTCAATAGGTTGGCACTGCTGATGAGATCACATCAGGTGAAAACAGCCGGCCAGTGCCTCCTAGCTTTTCAGCTCACGCCTCATTTATGCGACGAATCCATCGTATAATCAAATCAAATCCTCGACTTCTATCATAAAAAGTTGTACGTACCACTTGAAAGTAACGTGACAACGCAACCTATATCTGGGTATGTAATTATACTGATTATAGTTTCAACCAGCCTGAGCTTTAACTTTTATTTTCTAGAGAAATAATAAATAAAAGCCTAATATTGGAAGATAAAAAACGAGATACACGTTAAGTAAATAGTTTATTTTCCGATTTTTGACTGGCATTGAAATCAAATCACAGAAACATTTGTTGAATAGCAGAATAATTGAGAAAATCGTTCACTTAAGTGCATAAAAGCAAACAAAATCGAGGAGAGACAGCCACACATTGCTCTGAGACGACAGGAATACGTTATGGTAAATTGACATCCAACCACGGTAAAGATTATTTCAACTAATTTCACTTAGAAATGTCCAATGTCATCAAAGTGAAGTATCGTGTCGTCAACGTTGAATCGCTATGGCTATTATAGATTACGGCATTTCGACAAATCCACGCATAAGCAATTGTTTTCCTGGTCTTAGACGTTTTGACAAATGGCAACGCCCTAAAGTCGTTCATCTGGGCAACCAACTCTTATTGTTGTCTCCCTTATGTGTGTAAAAACTGTCGGAAGTTGATTTTTGGTTCCTTTTCATCTTATGTATGCTTTTTGGAACGGGTGAAAAACCTCACAATTCGCCACATTGACATTAGTGTCATTTGGCGGAACAACGATCAGAGCAATTTCGTTTTGTACTCCGTAGATCAATTAATGAATAACTACAGTGCAAAAAGCTCACTCCTCTATATACTTCCAAAATAACCTAAAGACCGTTGAACTGAACAAAAACAAACAGATATCGCACTAACTCCCTTGTCGTAACTGCTTACCAGTCCACTAATCCTTTATATGTCTCCTAGTTGTTATTGATTAAATCAGTATATTCCAGGGTAAGTTCACTGGAGTGAAAGTTAAGCTAAGGCACAAACTTTGACACTACATTTGTCTACTCCCTTTCATACGAAACCAACTCTATGGTCAATTTCACTAGAAGATATTTCGGTTTGTCATCAAAATTTATCCGTTGATAGCAAAACATTTGGTTNATTTGGTTGAAAGTTTTCTCTTCACAACACAAGCGAAGTATCAGTGAATTAGAAAACGATGACGCATAAACAGATTTTATGCATAATGTAATGACATCATTTTCAATCTGAAGACATCCATGGTGGTGGTGAGGCTAGTAGTAATGGTAGAACCAAGCACCCGTAGTTTGACCCTGATCCGTGATATTTCAGTGGGATGTTCGATACACAACCCAAATCTCACCTATATTTGACCGGTTACTTAGCTACATAGATGTACTTTTCATTTGAGCCATTGGGTACCCAAGTTTTCTCGACTGCAATCTTCGATTACATAACTTCATAACAAAGGTTATCTTCACATCGGTCCCCAGAAAATTTGGTTTTCGCTACATAGATAGCTCAATTTTTATATCAGTTTGGATAGAAAAGCAAAGCTGTAGTTGAGTCGGGCCTACTTATTTGTTAGTTAAGTGCCCGCTGGCTCCAGTGCTCATCACCATTGTTTCGGTTGTCCCGCCTGTCTTGTGCACTGCTGAAAATCGATCACTATTCAATTTGCAGTCGGACATGCGCGATACTCACATTTTTCACATCTCACTAAGCCGAAATCACCAAGAATCCGAAAAGCCCTGAACTATCCGGTCGATCCATCATTTCACTTAACAGTGCAGACCAGAGGATGGCATCGACTCAATCGGTCTGCATATACCTCATTCAGTGAAAATACAGTCGTCTCAGCCCCCAGCTTAGAACGTTTGGTTATATTACCTTCCAATACAAAACAGCTAAAATATATTACTAGGTATAAGCACAAGAAACCTTCATTTGGTAAATTTCAAACTCACTTCAGAGGAGCAGTAACCCAGATAAGGAAAGTTTTGTGCAAATGAGTAAAAACACCTTATAAGCTGTTGTATATTTTCAAATGGAGTTCCTTTTAACTTTTATCTCTTGCTCTACCCCGAGCAGAGAGAATTAGATACTATCAGTATTATGTTGAGCATGCATGACCTAACATTAACTAATGCGATATGAGTTAAATATCTCACCGTGTTTCGTTTCGTTCATATGGATATCTCGGTTGGATTGACTGTGAGCAGTTAAGAACCAAGAAGACTCAAGGACCGTGAACAAATATTTTGGCTTTAATACTGACGATATTGATTAGTACTACCTCTTCACCTCTCTCTCTATATATATGTGTGTATATATATATATGCATACATATATATTACAATAAGTAGTACGTGAATGACTGGACAAACTTCCCTGGAAGCACACCACCGGTTTCACGGTTCTTGCCGCTCGTCAGGCATGTGTATCCGGTAATCTTTTGCTAATTCATTCATATGCTTATACCCAGGAAGTGTATTTTCCTCACAACAACCTTGTCTGCAACACCAGGTAGACAACTCTTTGTCTCTCTATATATATGATTGAAGAAGTAAAATATATAAATAAATTCTGAGTCTGATAGTAAATATTGTGGTTTGTGGCCGTTCTCCCAAACCTTCAGTTATGGTGCACTAGGCATCGATCTAAGGAAGTTTGTACGAAGAATAATAGAAGTCAATCAAGTTGACTTGAACAATCACCGCGATTCCTGATCTGCGATGGAAACAATCATCCCTACATTCCAGTAAACATTCCTTATCGTTGCTGATGATGAATGGATTGTAGCTATGCCTATCCTGAAAATATCTCGATGCTTCTTGCTATGAACTTTAAAGTATAGGGATCAAAACTACGGTGACGAATTTTGTGTGAAAATCGGATTCACGAAGGAAAGCCAAACGTCACTTCATCATGGTATCAAATGAGTTCGAGCATGCTAAAATAGCGATCTAATATGTTTACATGTAAAAGAAAAATAGAAAACAGTCTGATCAGCTGCCCGGTGGCCGAGTGGGTAGCATTCTTGCGTTCTGTCTGTCAGGTCCCGGTTTAGATC
>UZAN01039647.1:53031-72814 GCA_900618425.1 Echinostoma caproni
TTAGATCCCCAGTTCGATCGGTGGATTCGCACTGATGACGAGACCCAACCAGGTCGAAAGAGCTATGGCTTTATCGTACATCCTAGCCTCTTAGTCGACCGCCTTCAGGGGACAACCGGAAACGTAGAATGAATAGTGAAGTTGAATAACTAGGCCCGGGTTTGTTTGATTGCATATCCCTGCTCAACAGCAATGCAATTTTTCTCACATAATACAAATATTCTTTGTTTTGTTTTATTGAATACACAAATTTACAGCTTTCAGGAATGAAGTGGGTTGATCAGTTTATGTAACCCAGCGAGTTGGTTTACATTCGTTGATGTGCGACCCCCCCCCCTTTGGTACACCCATGCGCGTACACTAACACTCGTTAGTTGCACACACATAACAAACTTTTATTTTCTTCTTTTCATTTTACTTTCTCTTACTGAATATACAAAGATACAGTTTTCAGGAAGAGGAAAGCGGCCAATCAAAGGACTGCCGTTCAACACACAATGGGGAAATTCAGGCTGAGGTGGTGGGATTCGAACACGCATCCCCAAGGTGATAATTTGGTGACGTTACCACCGGCCCACCACCGCCTATATGTAGTATTGAAAAAAACACCCGTAGGNACCCGTAGGCCGAATGTGTGTGAGTGCATGCCATTCTCCGGACTTCATCATAAGCTTCAGTCTCAATGGCGTGCTTCAGTCCTTATCCTAGATTTGATCAATCATCCTTTTTTATCATGATTGAGTTGACAAACAAACCGAATGTAGAGAGAGAGACAAAAGGTCCCAGTTCGGACGAAAGATGTGCACGTTATCTCGACACCACATCGGGTAGATTACTTCCATCACACTGATTGGGCGTGTCATCATCGCAAACTAGAAATACATAAGTTAATGGACATTTAAATACGTTCATATTTTAAATAATACTCGCATATGTATGCGTGTTACTTTCTGTCATTGGTAAGCACGCATTCAATCTCATCACCTCATACTTATCCTTTCTATTTATTGAGGCTATAGTGTCGAATTTATCCTGAATATGTTTCAAAATCCGATTTACATCACACCTCGAAAGTTGGGTTATCAACTGATTCAGTCCCTGATATGTGGAGACTAATGTTAATTATATTTTTATTCCTGTGCAAATAAAATACCTTCAAACTGTCTTGTTCTACTTGAACCAGTGAACACAATTTGGTCATCTTTTTACAGAAAAGTACGTGTTTCAAAAACACCAATAATTATTGTATTAGAAAACTATTTTATTTAGTCTAAACACGAAACTGAACACAATCAAGACATTTAATTGGAATCATACTTGTTGGACTGAGTCATTCAAGCTTTGGACTTTCTTGTCACTGTTGCAATTTTTTGGCTTTCAACATATCAAAGTTCATCTAATCAGTGATTCGACATCACAAATATGATGTACACAACGAGAGCGATAAAAAACGCCGTACAGAGGAGTTGGGATATCACAGCAGAGGCGTCACGAATTCACCGTGCGTATATTCCCACGCTGTGATGCGGTGAAGACAACCAATTCATAATTTTAGCTTTCCCTCCCTCACTCCACTCTACAACCGCCTCGCTTTGTTTCCATCAATCGGGACAGCATGATTTTACTTCATCATGTGCTTTAAATAGGAATCACATAGAACAGAAATTCCATCTAATGTGTCAACGCAATCAATTGCCTTTTAAATCGCGATAGAAGTATATCGTAGGACATAAAGGAACTGCTTGTGCAACTTCAAAGACCGGCCGCTGCTGTAGTTGGGCTAATTGGTGTGGGAGGTAGGACCACTCATTGGATGTTACGGGGTGATTCTTGTGTGAACATGCCTCAACTCGGTCGACTCGCGGGATCATGGGTAATCATAACACCATACATCAGAATCGTGTGCATAAAGGGCGCCCATTTCACTGTCATTATAATTGGAGCGGATAAAAGTACTGCCCTCCCTCATTTGATCTTGTTATCATTTGCCTCTATCTAGACTGGCAACTAGGATGCAAATGAGAACTAACTTGAGTTCATTCAGACAGAAAATCTTTAGTTTATTTATTTGCATTGGATTGGTTTTCAGAGTGACTGTTTCATAGATGGTTCTCGATCCGCGTCCCAAGGGAAAACAAAACGCATGCATTGTCAGTAAGTGCCAACAAGGATGAAACAACTGACCTATTGCCCTTTATCAGATTTCAAAAACTGCGTCAGGTTTGCGTAAAAGTATAAATCTTGGAGATATTGTTTTTGATGTTTGTTCTGAGCTTACACGCGAGCAATCTCACTGGTGAAATGCAAATGTAGTCATGAAGAAGTGAAATGAACAGACGCCCGCTCTCATCCAATTGAACTTTGGAGGTTTTGTTGCCGATTTCGTAGCATTTTTCTCATACGGTTGTTTGCGTGCTTTCAGTTAGTGAGCTCGTGGATTACGTTACTTTAGCATTTAGTTAGAATTTCCTTTTTATCAACTTTGCACATAAGAGGTTAGTTTGTGTATAACCAAAGTCTCAACATTGTACCATGAGGCTCAAAGTCGGTTTTAAAAGTTTTTCGTTATTTATGGTAAATTGATCCGATTCACGATCGTTCATCTGTTGTGTGTTATTCCCTAGGGTCAAAGTTTGTATACAGTAGTGGTTAAGGGTAGAACAGATAGGCAAACAAGGTTATAAATATGGTTTGCTCTTTCTCTACTTCTGAGCTGTATCCTGTTAATCTCTTCTGAACATTGTCATCTAGTTTTGAATTCTAGCTAAGTTTTGTTTTTCCTCCATGTGTGATGTTTTTTTTTTGGGGGGGGGGGGCAGTGTTTTAAGTACATCCCTGGCGTATTTTGTGACTTCAGTTGATATCAAGCGCTTATCATACTCCTGCTTTCCATTTATTTCCATTCACTGATGAAGCACGTACAACAGCTATGGAGGAAACACTCAAGGAAGTAACTCCGGGTTTGATTCGCCCGATCATTTTGGCAAGAACGGGCATGTGCCTATCTATATGAATTAAGCGGTGGCTAAAGCAATGTATAGACTAATTAGCGCTTGAATTTGACGAATCCAAGAAACCCGTAAGGATTCAGCGTGCATGTCACGTAATCGAATGGGATGAAATAAATAACTACCATTGGATTAATTTTCACAGCGGGAGACAAACCTTTAAATCAGCGGGTTGAAATTATTGATCATTGTATCATGACCAAATAACGTGTCTCCTCGATTAGTGAGAAAACATTAGTGAACGCGAGGCACAAATTGGTGAAGGTTAACTTGGGGTCAGTTAACTTTAGTTACAAATTGACTTCTTTCTGTTTTTTGTCATTAGTCATTTTCCATCTTGAATTCAACAGAAAACGTGACTAAAGTATGATCTGGCATGAAACATTGGAAATCTTGACCAAGGGACTGGAATATGTAGATAACACTGATCCTCCTTCTTCTGATGCCACACTTTTGTTCTTTGGTTGACCAAAGGGATCGCAACTAGTCCACGTTAGGACGTGCAGGAGTGATGCATTTACAAACTAGACTAAGCTGTTATTGTAGGTAATGCTTAGGTATCATTTTGTGGAATAACAAGTCATTCTGAATACGAAATGTTCCTCCTCGTGAATCTTTTTTCATGGCAATTTTTAGCGTGGAACGTATGTTGGTGTTGGTGCATGACACCTCAAGCAAATTCTTACTGGATATCTGCCATCATGCCTTTTCTTTACTTTTATTCTTAGACCACTATCGATTCACACTGTTAACGAAAGCTGAGGTGAAAAATCGGAAATGAATTCCGTGAAATACCAACCGTGCGCTTGTGGGATGGAGAACTCGCCTAAAGATTAACAGTTTGACAAGAATGAACTGAATATGTCATCCTTGTACTGTTGCCCAGATCGCAAGTTATTTGGTGACATTTATTACATCACACAGCTTTTGCTTCACTGACACCACCACCACCACCATCAATGTCGCTCACTTCACACATCGCGCACAAACACAATTCCCCATAACTGGATCGGTAGTAAAACATTATACTTTCTGAAGCCAAATCGGATAAATATAGCTCCAATCGGCACAAAATACCTTGTACTCTGAAAAGCTCAGTTGACCGACGCGGTTCCAAGAAAAACAAAGTAGCACATACGGTGACCGAGTGTGCATAAACATAACTGTGCACAGTGTGATTAAATGGAACAATTCAATGATGGGTAAGCATTCTTTACAGCATATATCTGTGTAGAAATGTTTATACATAAGAACATAAATCGAACAAGTGCACTACCGCAATTCTCGCTTCGGAGTACAGGTCTAATCGAAACAGAAGCAACGGATCCCTGTGAAACACTTGTGGATTCGTATAGGCAATAGCATTTATACTGAAGTATTTTTTCCAAATAATGATAAACAAGCCTTGGAGAGTCTTTATAACGCTGATGTTCCTGATTTGTTCATACTCATCAGATGGAATGGTTCAGAATTTAGCGATTACTCCCATTTCTTTGGTAGTGGTTGACCTAGACTTTGAAGAGTTAAGAGCCAACTAAGCAGAATAAAACAATTTTCATTTACAACAAATTTACACTGATAATAAAGATGTAAGGATTGACCTGGCTTCGTTCTTTAGAACTTTTTCGAGTCTCTTCAGCATCGAATTCACCAACTTTGTTTTGAAGTCATTTTCTAGATGACTTATGCTTTGTGACATATAGACAATGTGCAGAAAGTTTGAACATCCGCTCTGTGTTCAAGCGGGTAATTTGCTTCCGTTCTGCCTGTGAGGTCCTGGATTCTATCATCAGTTCAAGCAATGAGTCTGCTCTGCTGGCGAGACCCAGCCAAGTCGAAACAACTGTACAATGCTTCCTATGTTTTTAGTCTTCCCTTTGCTTGCTCGAAGCGACGATAAAGTTTTCGGACAAGAAGTGATCCTAGGCAACAGTCGAGTAAGCTCAGGGCCATATTAGGTGGAAATATTGTGTGGTGATTGAAGCACGGAATGCAAATATTGATGTGGGTGTTTTCTTTGAGCTGGAAGTTTTTCGCTCACGTTTCGTGGCCAGGATGGGCAACTTCAGAAGGAAGGAGGAGAGAAGGAGAAGAAGATACGACGCATCCCAATGAGATCAGCAATTTCTTGACTCATCGCAGAAGTGGTTATGCAGAGATCGGAGACTACCGAAATTCCCATCATCAAATAGAAGTTGTGGGTCAGGCTATTTGATGACATCTTTGTTATCCTGAAATATGACCAACTGGAGAAGACACACCGTCTAATCGACAATGAGTTCGCTGGAATCAAGTTCAACTTGGAGAAAGAACAAAACCGATAATTAACCTTTCTGGACGTATTGGTCAAACAAACTGAAGATGGGCAACTGGGAACCGACTTCTAGCGAAAGCCAACCAACCAGACCTTCAGATATCAGAGAAACCACCCCCTAGCACACAAGAGAATATGGATACGAACACTCTTCATACGAGCAAAAACGCATTGTAGCACTCTCCAGCTTCAAAACACAGAGGGAAACCACCTTTTTGAGGAGTTCCGGCAATAAGGATTCCCATGAAATGTCGTGCAAAGCTGTTTCAATAGGATGCTCAAGGAAAGGACGACAATCAAGCTACGGGGGAAGCCTCAAATGCGTAGCCAGGTGGACGAAGAACGACTAAACGAATAGCAATGCCATATATACAAGGTGTCTCGGAAAGGGAAGTCGGATTATTACAGTCATCAGGATTGTTGGTTGCACATTAGGCAACGGCGACAATGAAGGCTGTCATATCAACACCAAAGGATCAACTGCCAAACGAAGATTCGTTGAACTTCGTATACGAATTCAGGTTTCCAGACTGCGATAAATACTATGTGGGACAAATCAATAAGGCTTCTCTGAAGCTGCACTTATGATGTTGCTTGACTTGGCTACCACATATCTGTGAACAACACTTTCAGCTTGGGGGACACATCAACACCAACAGCCTTATTAGGTTTCGGTTAGGCGATACAAGTTATTCTGCTTTCCAAATATAAATAATTTGTTTCGTGTATCTTATTTTACTTATAAAATTAACCGTCCCGTGGAACTTGGGGTTAGGTAAACAAAGAGTGAGCTAATTTAGGTGCACCAACATATAATTCCGTATCGAAGCCGAAAAACTAATATCTATTTTCTGGTTTATTCTGAAAGTTCCAGTGGATGAGAAGAATGACAGACCACCCGCCCTGGGTCCCCCGTTGTGATGTGCTTCTCGTTCACATTGCTTATCAACGAGGCAATTAGAATGACATGCGGAATCTATTGGTCTTCTTTTGTATTTGACATCTTTTCTGCAAATCCGAGACCATGACTCACTCACCGTGAAAACTAAACTGTCCAATTAACGTAGAAAACCCTTGACTCCATGCAAGTTACGATTATTTTAGGGATACGGGCAAAACGCGAGACCTAGTTTTTAGTTAAGAATATGAATATAGTTTAGCAGGGAATGTATGCTACAGGTGTACACACACATTTGGTGACATGAATTATGGATCAATAATGTGAGATATAGATAGAATGTCCGAATATTGTAAGCATAAAATTCCGGCGAGTATTCTGAGTTCCATATACAAAAACACTGTTTCAGGAGAAAGTATACTACGTCGAAGATCGATCGTTTGTTGCACTGCATGTTTCACAATATAGGGACGTTTGTACGATCGAGCTGTGGATTTCAACTCTTACCTTTACCCTCATTTGATACCATTTTGCATGGAGGTTGGATGAAATGAACAGTACTGCCCTGGTTGTGATTAAACATATTGAACTGTCGTGTCATTGAAATCCACTTTCTTTATCTTTGCCAACTGTATTTTATATCTAAATGCTGATTGCATTTTTTCACAAACTGTCAACCTGATATGAGATCCGTCTGTAGAACCGGTTTTCGGCTATTGTTACGGCTGCCATGCATCAGGCGACAAAGTTACGCTTTGGTGCGTGTGTTTCGATGTTTGTGTCATTGTCCGTTACAAACTTGAGAGTGGGCTGCGCACCTATATAGATCGAACGCGTCGTCGGAACTTAAAAGTTTGACAGCTTATCCGGTCAGGGACGACAGACATCCGGGATATCGCGCTTCCTCTCCGAATCTCGGTAATAAACATGCAAACAGAACGCAGAGACAAGGTGTTAAAGTGGTTTCGATTTATGACTGAATTCAAAAACGAACAAATTGATTATGACTACGATGATGGTCACAATGAGGAGGATGTCGATGATAATGATTGTGGTGACGGTGCTGATGACGATGAAAATAATGAATAATGCTAAGGTTGATTGTGATGGTTCTGAGAGGCGAGATTCTGTGACACTCGTGTCCGCTCAGGTGTGCATGTGAGCATGTGAAACACTGTCTTGCGCGCAGCAGTTCGTGAACAAGTCAGTAGACTATGTTCACTCTTATGTACACCCTTTCAAACATTATTTCCTATGATCAGACCCACTCCATCGTACACTGTGTGCTTACAGATAGGCCACGATAGCAACCTCCTTGCTGGTCGACCTGCTTGTATGCATGTGTGTGTGCAGTGTACATGGAACTGTCTTTGAATGCGTACAATCTTATCGCGTGCAGGCCCGCTCATCGACCGCGATTTTTTGTGGGGGAACACAGGTGTATACCGTGGAGTCAGTCATCTTCCCTCAAGAGGCGGGACGACGTCAGTCTGGGGTGCGAGAAGACCCATCATCGTCGGTCGCTCTTTAACTACGGTTTGCCGACTGATTAGTGCGAAATACGACCAACACCCGCTACTTTCCTCTCTCTCGCTCGCTCGCTCAAGCGCTTCCGCCACAAAAAAAACCAGGTATTCTTGTACTTGTGTATGTCCCATCGTAGCACACTCACAAACACGCACGCGTGCGGAATTTTGGATAGACGCGGTTGGTTGATTCTGACTAAAGCGCCGCACACCCGTTTTCTACCGCCATCGGTACCGTTACTGTTACCATCACTACTACTTTTACAATCAGACCAAGGATACGAGAAGGATAAGATAGTACCAATTATGTGGTTGATCATTCCCGGTAGATGCCGCCCAGTTTTTATAGGATAAGTCTAATTGAGCCAGAACGGTCGAGCAAGCTTGAATTAACTCGCCCATTCCGCCCCTTTGCGCGCAAACAAACAAGTGAACCAACTAGCTAACCAACCAGTCAACCAAGTTATAAGCCCGGTAATAAACCAGCTAGCGATCAGACAGATGATTTAGGAAATAGAGGACAGAAGGGGGCGAAAAAACGACAGCTTAAGGGGAGGACAAGTTTAAAAATCAACACATGTGTATGCATACAGACGAACAGACAAAATGAGTCACAGAATAAATCTAGGTTTTCTACTTTTGGCTTCTTTAAACATTGTTGTTGNTTGTTGTTGTTGTCGTTGTCATTCACCGAATGCGTGACCAGCCTATGGAGGAAGGAATGCCGTGTGTCGTCCAGACTTTCCCGTGATAGTCATATCAAAAAGTGCACGTGAGGAATGAGTCTAAAATATCCGTTTTATAAAGGCATTTGAGGGTGATGGGAACATTTAACGGATATTTCATCAATCATTAAGAAATATGAATCGACAGTGCTGGATAGATGTATGTATAAGTTATGTTATAACTATTGTCTGCACAATGTGCGTGACGCGTTCAACAGCTCCTTGATATCCACTCAAGTGCTCACAGATAGCAGCAAAATAAATGTTTTAAAAGCAGATGGATTTATTCACTAAAATGAGCGGTATGCAAAAGATCAAGGAGATCAACGCGATTTTAAAACAACACGGTTGTTGAGCTTCGGTTTCACTAGCATCCTTGAAGAAACCAGAAGGGGTCAGGATAATTTTATCAACCAACCTTGAGAGAACTGACTAAAGTGGTTCATGTTTGCAGTTGTCGGAATTGGCGCTTAAACACATACAGACAATAAAGCTTGTTTAGTAGCAAAATAAAACAACTACACAAAACAGCACTCTTCTGCCACCTTGAACCGAGAAAGGCATTAGTCTTTAGTAGTACGCTAATGACATGTGACAATGGAGCAACCGAAATCACGGAGGTACGGATATGCGCATGAATATCGGTGAAAACAAATGGACGACAGGAATCAAATCGAAAACTTGTTTGGATGAATGTCAAGACAGCGTTCAATTAGGAGTGATTCTGAGACCACTGAGGTACGATGGCCCGCCAGATAAGGTAGAGCTGTATGAGACTAATTGCGGAAACAAATTAACATCGAATAGTGATTTAGGATAATTTTTGCGTGTGAAAAAGTTATTGGAATTGTTGCTAAAATTTTGAACTCTGTAGTTTTTTCCACTGTAAACTGGTACTTTACTAGTATTTTGAATTCAGGGTTACATGATGAAATCCGCAATCAAACGGGTAGAACTCTTGCTTGCTATCTGTGCGGTCCCAATCTGGATCATCATTTAATCAATAGATTCGCACTACTAATGAGACCCGAATAATTCGAAAGAACTATACAATGCCTTCCCGTTTCTGTCCCACTCTTATGTTGCTCTGTGTGCGAAATCCTTCCTCATACCACATTAAAAATGCGTTGTCAAAAACCTGTCTTGCCGGATGAGGAAAAGACGTAGATTTACAATCGATTTCCGTTTGTTTTTCTGCGGGACACGACTTCAAAAGCAACATCAACTAAGACACAATAATCATAGTTAGATGATCAGTTAGGTATGATGAAGGGGGAGATTTTCACTAGTCAAGCTCTGAATGAATTTGTAAACAAATCTGTTCACACCAAGTTTAAAAGCTAACAGATGTTCAGTTTGAAAAT
Organism: Echinostoma caproni; assembly: GCA_900618425.1. Taxonomy (NCBI): domain Eukaryota; kingdom Metazoa; phylum Platyhelminthes; class Trematoda; order Plagiorchiida; family Echinostomatidae; genus Echinostoma; species Echinostoma caproni. The sequence goes on from UZAN01039647.1 coordinate 62,867, forward strand.
CAAATCGAAATCAAATAAATTAAAGTAGAACACATAGAGATGCAGTGCAACTTTCTGAATCAATAGGATATTTATTCGCGATGTTGTTATTCATCGTCAAAATTGATGGTAATGAGAATCCTTACAATGCAAACGGCATACAGCCATCGATCACTTGACAAACACACAAACATACAATGATGATGTACATACGTCTTCATATACATGTCCTCAGACATTGTTGGTTCTTCATACAGTTTCATCCGGTCACCTGAGTTGTATGAACAGATAACCGACCCAAGCGATCTTAGAGAACACATCTTTGACCCGGTGGTCAAAATTAGTGCCACACCACAGCCACCCTCATGATTGTGGCTGATACGACTGCGGTTAGGACACGTTGCCCGCAGGGTGATGCCTGGGGTTGGTAATGATTGTCCTACTTGGAATGACCATAAACAGTCCGTGCCGAAGTTCGAGGGTGGTAAAATAGAATGAAGTCGCTCGAGTGTTCAGCTAGTGCCCGTAAACTCCTGTACTTCCCCCCTCTCCATGAGGGTTACCGAATTTTGGGTTAAGCTCCTTTTCGCCTCAACTACAGGTGTCACATGAACGTTTACATGGTTATTCTCCTCGACAAAAATACATTCAAGAACTGAAAGATGCTTGCAAGCACTATCATATTTCATCAGAATCTGTATGTGTTATCCTGATTATGGATCCATCAGCACTTTAGAGTGGTGATTTTCAGCCCTACAGTTTCACTTCATCCAATCCGATGGTATAATCAGATCGTCAAAAGGAATGTTTTCACCAATCAAAAATAAAGTGTATTCACTTTTCGGATTTTAAGAGCGGATCAGTTACGGTATAGATCATATTTTATTAGGCTTTGCTATGAAAATATTGATAGAGCTTAAAACCAAACACTGAGACTTGTGATTCCGAGCAACCAGAGTACTTATTACTGGTTCCAGCGTTTATCTATCGAAATGAAGCATATGCGATCAAAAAAGCTGATTAAAAACTAAAATCACGTACTGGGTACTCAGGGAGCATTCCACTTTGGACTACGGCAGTGACTGATAGAATGGGTGCGGATGTAACGGAAATGATAACAAGAATACTAGATTAAAATAGATGAAATAACTACACTGACACCAATCAGTACGCACATGGGTTTTTAAACCGCCATCTACCGGATAGAATATATAAACTGTCAACCCGTCAATGGTATCAGTGTTTTACATATTTAATACAAATGAATGACAATAGAAAATACCATTTTTATTGTGAAAGTAAATGAAGCGGCAAAATGACGGCGGTTAGTCATTCGCACGAACCATGTAATTCCGATTCGATATTTCCTCGGGGTGTGTGCATATGATGCTCAGATAGTTCTATGAAAATTATTCTTTGCAGAACGACACTTCCGAACCAGTGTGCATTTCATGCAATTAATACATTAGTTACATGATCCATTCAACCACAACCACTCTGAACGGTTTCAGGTACGATGAATTCATTATTTAAGGGGCATTACACAATAGTAGGTATTATCATGTTCCACAGCTCATCAGTAATCAATGTCCAATCACGAGGGTTGGTTGATAAATCATGAAAACATTTTGATAGCATGATATATAACATCAAACACAAAGACCTAAGCATGCTTTGTCCAAGTTATAGGCAATATTTGTGTTGATAAGCGTAAATTTCAGTTACTGGTTCATTGAACTTTATGACTCTTTGATCTTCTTGATTTGTGGCAAATAACCTTGATCAGGGTCAGATTTTGGTAAAAATCTCATTCAATTCAATAGTTCTTATTTCCTGTCCAAAAAATGTACAAACTGGAAACGTGTACACACAAAGCACAACTAGTTTTCAGTGAATGTCGTATACCCCAATAGTTTTATTTGGACGTGACCGATGAGTTGTGGCATCAAAACGCATCTACGCACCGGAGGCATTCATATAATATATATTGGACTGATTGAGAGCAATGTTTATACTATACTATAATCTGATAAGCCAAACCATCATCGAAGGAGCCAGCTGGATAAAACGGGGTTCATACATAGTTTGTACTTTTGTGACCAAGCCCATGACTGAAATTTGTTACGTACCTGAGCGCATTGTTAAAACCCCGCAACAACAAAAAGTGCACTGCATCATTTGACCGTGCATGTTTGCTTTTTTGACCGGATTAGCAAGAAATAACTTGGAGCAAATAATAATGTTATACTTCAGTGTATAAGTTTAAATGTATATTGCAGAAATTCTTAAAACATATGACACCTGCGTCTGGCAAAGACTGAGAATCATTGCAAATCATGATGTTCCTTAAATATTATCTATTTTAATAAGAATCAATGAAAAGCGTAAGAACTTCCAGAAAACTTCTTCCTTTGCTGATCATGCAGAAAATGTTGATAATGATCATTATTATCTTTATTACACAAGATTCTACTTGAAAGGTCTTGTTAAAATAAGTTTTGAGTCCAAGTTTCAAGTGCAAGTCAGTAGTAGCTATATGCACCCGGATGGGTGTATTTTCAGCAATTACATCATATTTGTGGATTCAAAGTTTCAAAATCGTAACATAATGAAACTGGAGGAAATGGTGTGTTTGTCAATGAAGCAAGTGGTTGCGCAATTCTGTGGAAGTTTTGTCCTTGCCCATGAGTAGATGTGCTAGATATGGCAGAACAGAATTACGATAAGCAGAGGTACGTGCAAATAAAAGATTAAATCTTGAGCGTTTGAAAATTCATTGTGTAATGGGTGGTGAGCGACGGAGTATTTTGGCGGTGGTAGGTGTCTGTAGGTGTCTGTCAATGATACAATCGGTGAGTTTATCTTTGACAATTCCACTACATTTAGAGATGTGTTTCAAAGACTTCACCAGTAAATAAAAGTCCTTCTTCAACATACCGGGAAAAATTACTGGGGAGCATTACAACCAGTGGGGTAGCATGCATGCATTCACAAACCTAACAATCAGCTTGTGGGGAACAGAAAGTAATCTCAATCGGAATGAGAAATATGAAAGCTTTCTAACTTTACAGAATGTGTTTTGAACGTGCAGTGACCATGATAAATTGTTTGGTGGGGTGAATCCAGGGTATTTTGCTATTTTTNACGGTACATTGGCCAAGAGGGAAAACACAACATCCTGGCATTTAGAGGCATTCAATGAGAGGGAACGGGACAAAGACCAAGTAGCTGAAGTCTCTTCAGGGGTGGATACTTTGCAATCTATAACAACGTCATCAGCGTGTTTACAGCCAATGAATACAGGAGGAATGGGAAATTGTTTAACATACACACAAAAGAAAAATTGGGAAAATACTGCACCATGCAGGACACCAGAAGAAACTGGACGACTGGAGGATGTTTTGCCGTCGAGACATGTAAAGTGCCTTCTATCCGTGAAATAATCGCAGATCAGTCTGCTGACGTTTGAATATACACCACTTTCGGTAATCAGGTTGAGCAATACTGATCGATCAAGATTGTCGAAAGCGTTTTCGTAGTCTGAGAGCACCATTCTGACGGTTTTACTTTTCTTATCTAGTGTCGACATTATTGAATAAACAAGATATGCAACGGCATCAAGACGGTCTTGGAGAAAAATGTGCTTCGCCCGTACTGTCACTCTCTTAGATTACATCCTGACGAACTATTGCTAGTTAGAAACCGATAACAATTAATCCCATCATTTAAAAGAACTAATTAGATCTTAATAGTGGCAATTCTGAAAAGGGGAATTCATTATATAATAATAATAAATTAATAATAATAATAATCATTATAAACTGAAACACTAAAAGGAATTTGTTGTTACTTCCCTTATCTGCTGTTACCTATTGCATCTGTTCAATCTACATTGCACTCCGTTCTGCGTTCCAACACCCCATCCCCTGTTATTGTTATTATTGTTGTCCTGTTGGCACCATTCTTACCAGGCTCCCTGGATGGATACCCCGAGATCATGGCCACTGGTGATTAGAGACACTCAGAGATATGCCTTGGTAACGCAAACAATGTCGTTCATGCATCTACTTATTATTCTTACAACCTCAGTCTATAAAAATTCTCCATCTTCCGCTTGAATTTGTTCTCAATATTTCAATCTACATTCTAATCTTTTATCCAAATAAACGGCCAAAAGACAGCAACCAAAACGGGCGCACGAAAGTGCATGGTTAATGGTTGTAAAACCTGAAGGTGACTGAAACTAATATCTCCAAGAAACCAGCCACAGGGTCTTTCGGAACCCGATCTAAAAGACGGGAAACATCTAATCTATCTAATGGCGTTGTGTGATTCTTCATGCCGCATTGACAAGGCATATGTTGACTTTCAAGTGATATCCTTCATCCTGAAGTAGCAAAACTGAAAAGAACACAGACGATATCTTGCTGTGCCCCGTGCTCTTCCTAACAAGTGAAGCTTAGTAACCGGAGTTCCTTGTACTAAGGAATGCTCCACCGAATCATCCCTGAATGCTCGTTATCCCAAATCAATGTTGATTGCACGCTTGCTCCACCCAATCTGGGTCAAACTTCGTCAACCTCAACAATCGCAGATCTCCAGGCAATTATTACCTTATAAGCTTACGGTCTTTCACCACTGAAACGGGATGGATCTCACTTTAGCACAGTGTTCGCGATCTTTCAGTTTCAAGGAACCATCAGGTCGGCGGCAAAGGTGTTTCTGTCTTGTAGACTCTGATCGAACCCTTGTGAATGCGAGGGTTTACCTCCTCGCTATGCTACCGTCATTTGGTGCGTACCTACCTAAGTAGGAAAAGTAGATAACTAAATAATTTCTGACCGTCAAGCATCAGAGCGGTAGTAGACAACAACCAATCTCCCAACATCAATTGCAACATCGAATGTACAAAGTGCATGTCAAATGGAGCTGCAGATATTGAAAGTCTGCCGACAGTGCTTTTTAAGTTCTCCGTCCATTCAAACAAACAAATGAAATCATCACTGTACTCTTAATCGCATAGCATTCCTCCAGCAGCCCATTCAATGCCAACAGTTTAGAGGCTACTTGGTGCGTTCTCCAGTATTTCGTCTACAAAGAGATTGAGCAGCAATGACTAAACCGGGAATGATAAAGAAAGCCACTGCTGAGCATGCCTGGGTTATGGAGCTTTACTTGAAAATTATCTGATCCGTCGGGAACGGTTTTCGTTTCTATAATGAACTTGGACGGCACTTAACCCAGGGTTATCTCGAATTATCATAATCTCCTTCGTACTAAACAAGGACAAGAAAAGACTGCATGGCGTTAGAAGCTTGTGCTACACCAAATCAACTTGCTGTATATTTTACGTGAATCCATTAATCTTGAGGGGTGAAATAGATTGCTGCAGTTTACTTCAATAACTTCAAAGGAAATAGTGCTTCTACTGATAAAAGTATTACTCATTCAAAGTCAGGGGACGAAGTCAATCATTCACTTGGTAAGTTAAAAGTTGTAAAGAGCACCAAGCGGCATACATTTAGTTTAAGTGAACGAAAATAACGTGCATGTTGTACAGAATTATGTCTTTTTAATAAGTGAGCGATAAGACATGCACGGTAAAAATCCATCTTAATGGTGTCTTTTATATGTATGCAGATTATCAGTTGGAAACTCGCATCTCATTCCGTCTAATAATTTTCTCAATTCAGTTTAATCCGTTCATCTCCACTAATGTGGATCCGAAGGAACGAACCGAATACTTTAACATTCCGAAACCTTTGCGATAAAATATACTACGAACTGCATTACATAGTAACCATCTTATTTCTCACCACACGTGTGGAGCAAAACGTATGACAGTGTCCATGTCGGATTCACGATAGCTCTTATATACAGCCTGTCTACCAGTTAGTCATTGTTGTTTATGTCCTTGTGGTTTAGGTCTTCAAAACCGAAACTAGTTTTCGCCGATCACGAATAAACCGAAGCGCACAACCTGTGTAACAGGCCGTAGTTGTATGTTTGTGTGTGTATGCACACTCGTGTTTTCCTATTCACCGCGCACTCCGGTTCACAGAGTTATATTCAAGGAGCAATGTTTGAGTGACATGCGCGAAGCGGGGAAGTTGGTGAAGTGTGTAGCGGGTACGGGATTGGTTCAGCGCTAAACTGATAGCCACTAATCAATCGGTTTGCTTTTAGTGCAGACCACGTGGCACGTGGCGCTGAAGTATAAGCGTGCTCTCATCACCCAGACACACTAGATATACTCAAGTGTATGGTGGTGCACTACAATGTAATGCATCGCCTGAGACGAAAATGTATACGTTTAAAGGGAGTATGTAGATTCCGGAAGATGAAGAACAGAAACTACAAAAATGAGCTACAAAATGATCACAATCTAGAGTACAAGAGAAATAGTAAATAATTCATACTCTGAAATTACACACAAACAGAGACAAGTAAAAAGTTCATCACTGAAGAAAATTGTAAAGCGGTTCAAACCGAGATGCTGTAACAGCCTCTCAAGTTAAATGTAGAACTTGTTAACGTAATGGATGCGTTCTGTTTTTTCTCGATTTATTTTATGGATCTAAAACCTTTCATTCTGTTCTTTTAGTTGTGCTCGTTTGATAAGGAGAATCCCATTATTCTATAGAATTGACTAGTTTTCTTTTTCCCCATTTTTCAACTTATTTTTCTAAAGTTGAATGTGCAGATTTTCGAGATGGAAAACCTCCCATTCCAGACCACCAATCAAACTTCACCCGGATTGGTCCATTTGTCTATAACTACATACTTTCAAGCTAGTTTCCAAGATCCTTGTTGTCCGTCTCCGAAACTGTATATCAACGGATGAGTTGTCTCTTACCATCATCTTTTGTGTTGAACCAGATACACAACATCGCCAGAAGACCTGTCTTCTTTCGTCTTCCTGTTTGGGTCCCAAGATCGAACTACTCGCGTGGAGTGTTTCTTTCGGTTCTTTTAGGAATTGCGCTAGGTACCGCATTCTGGAATCATTTGTGCTGTTCTCACTCAATCACTGGGTTGTTTTTGTTTCTATCCGTGATCTGCCCACTCGCGTACCCCTTGGAAATCTCTCCAAGATTTATTCGGTGATGTCATTATCCGTACGTCAAAGCATCGTTCTAAGTCGGAATCAAAGTTTCCAGGTGTCACTGAAAGAACTTTGTGCGATTACAGTGTTTATGGAAAGGTTCAGTATGAAAAGTGAAATTAATAGAATGACTGTCACGCATCCTTCAAAGTTAGAGAGGCAAAGTGTTCGGTTCAATCTCACTTAATAAGGCATTCAGTGTACTAGGAAGATCTCATCTTCTGACATACCTGTTTGAAAATAAATATAAAAAAGTAAATACTGCAAATAATAAATGAGAGCACAAGAAGACTAGTTGAAGAGAGTATAAGTAAGAATTAAACTTGATGGAATCACTCTCTATGAATGATTTTTTTCACAACCTTCGCTGCTTGATAGTTCAAATTTTTCTTCTAATAGTTTTGAATCTCAACCTACGGCCGTGAAATAGTAGTAGTAGTATAGTCCTCACCCATCCCAAAGGAAATATTAATCTCGTAGCCTTGATTTATTACTTGTTGTTTTTTTTGTTTCCACCTGCCCCGAATTCGATTTGATCCTAATGATGAGATCTTGAATAAACTCGGAGAAGGTAAAGATGATATGAAGTTAAGTTATGAGGCTAAGTTATGCTGTCATTGCAAAAGTAGCAGTTAAGTAGAGTAACTGAACCAATGATCAGCTGATGCCTGATTGCAATATGCTTATAGACACAGATAAAAACGAAATAGGTGAAACCATGGTCAACTACTCGTGTCGTCAGTCAACAGCAGTGAAATAGTGAGTGATTCGTACAATCGCATTTAAAGGTGTACATGAATTGCTCATGAATAATTAATTGAAGAAATAAGACAACTGGAATAACAAGACGTCGAGAAGGGATTAGACGGTCTATTGTCCTCCTTCAGACCGTAACTCACTGTTTCAAAATGAAATTTAAGTCCATGCAAAATCGTCTTAAAAAATTATTGCAACAACTTTCCTCAGCTCCATCTTACCATCTCCATGGATTTCACTCCCCATGACCAGAAGCTGTTCGAATAGGTAATGCAATTCAGTCTCCAGAAGGCAAACTAGGTTCCTTAACCTCGATGTCGAATGCAGAATCCGAATATCGGGAGTCTGTCTCTGGTTTTGGCTGGTCACCCTTCTCTTGCACCTTGCGAAATGCACCTACTAGACCAAGTTTCTCAAATAGTCTCTACTGAGAAAGCCCTACTCACTACCTTCCCGTTGTGGAAGTGTTTTCCCCGTTAAATGCACAGGACGAAAAGCCGAAATATGGGGTTATAACCTGGTTGGTGAACTAATAGCAGTTCAACTAGGGGAATTGCCTGTAAACTCTGATTCCAATCCGATCAAGAAGAGGCGTACGAACCACACGCACCCACACCATCCCGGTTATGGTAGTGATCAGTGGTTGGATTGGATATAGAGGTTTATTGAGCACCTTGGATGCTTGACCACGTCCGCAGGCGTATGATCAGATGAACCGGACACCGACCCCGATGGATTGCGATTTTCGGACACCGGCCCACTGTCTAGCCGGGCAAGCTTTATCAACCCTATGGCTTCGGTCATGAATTCCCCAACAAAATTCACATGCCTTGGCCTGGACAACCTGCCAGCAACGCCCTCACGTGCAAATCGCTGAGGTTTATTCTTTTTTATAATGAATTGGTACTGTAATTTGTTTAGCACATACTCTGCACTTAGTTTAGATGGGTGTCAAATACAAAGCGTGTATTTCAACGGTGTTACTCATTGATGATTTCGCGAACCATATTATTGGAAATGGATGGAACAAAGTTATTACTTAACTGGCGCCTCCTACTCAGAATAGTTTGATTAATAGGTCAGTATAATTTCTCAACCTATGCTTTGGTATTTACTTGTGGTTGGCAGCGTAGAAAGAAACCTGATTACATCGATATGTAATGTTTTTAAACCAAGACATTGACAAAGTACTTATTTCTCAAAGGCATTTTTATCATCATCGTCATCTCCCGACAATTCTCAAATGTGTACTCTTTGGCGCTTTTGGATACAACAAGAATTCCCCACACACTCTTTGTTTGAATTTTCGCACGAGTTCTGAAAACCTTTCTCAAATGTATTTAAAAGTCACTCGAACGATGATGTTCAAATTCACATTTCACTGTGAGGAAATGTAAAGTACACTCGTTCTCACATCGGTTGTGACATTCTCACCTTCACACCGTGGACTCGGTGCGATGCGCTTGTTTCCCTCTTATTGATTTTCAAATGTTAGATTTGATTGGTTACAAAACTCTACAAAAACAGCAAGAGCATATTTTGGTGTAATAAATAATCGGAAGTAAAGCGCTTGTCATTAGTATTCATGATAAAAAGTGTTTATAATACATTAATTTGTTTGTTTTTACAGGCTTTCATTCCATCGCAAATCATATAAAAATAATGAGGAGTCTTTTATCGGTATCTTTTATCGATTGTCTGCAAAACAGTTGTCTAAATGAACACTAAATGTTAGCTACGTATTCGAAATGAGTGGGTGGGTGAGTATCACGTGATCCAGCAAGTAACCACCATAGATCCCATGACAGACTGGCGGTATTCATCATCTGGGTTGGTCCACGAGAGAAACACTAGTGCACGAGTGATGTGTGGATGCATAAACACGTGTCCAAACCGGCTGCATTACAGTCTGCATGAGTTCCATCGCCTGGCCAAGACCACGCTCTAACTCTGAGCAAATATGATATCATGCTCAGACTAGGCTCAGAATGAACCAGATCAATCAGCACCAATTACACGAAGACCAATTTAGACAAACGTTGCAGTATAACAAAACTTTGTCTATCTTCTATATATATATATATATATATATATATATATATATATAC
>UZAN01039647.1:80766-95832 GCA_900618425.1 Echinostoma caproni
CCAACAATGTTTCAGTCATGCGTGCGCTGCTCGAGACTTTGAAATGCGAGCGTTTATCTCCCTTACTGCTCCACCGTTATCGGCCAAAAAGTACGTAAGTAGAAAAAGCAATCCGCTACGATTAATTCTTGGCAATTTATTTTCAAAGTGGGACTAAGCGATACCTAGTCTTGCAGTATCAGTTTGCACTTCGATGGTACAGAGCACATAGCGAATGTGGCAACAGCACATGCTAGTCTATTAAGTGCAACTTTTATGTCCTCCGCACATTTGAACAGGCAGACGAGGTCATCAGCGCACTCTAACTCGCACAGCTTTTCTTCAGTTACTCATTCAATACCTACACTCTGTGCGTTCTCCAGTATTCTGGATACAACGAAATTGTAGAAGAATGGCGAAAGAGGGCATCCTTGACGAACGCTACTGCTGGTGACAAACGACTTACTTAAATCGCTGCAGACACTCAGTCGACCACCGGTATGGGATTCCACTGGCCTCAGCAAGTTAACCGACTTCTGGGGCATTCGTTTTCGAAGAAGGGAACCGATTACAGCTTCGTGGTCAGCTGAGTGCAAGGAACCGTTTAGGCCAAGGTACACTGTAATCGTCGGTCGACGGTGGGTGTTAGGGCGCTCAAGGACCTGACGCGGTGTAGAAATTTGATCAATGGATCCGCTACCAAGCCAGAATCCGGCTTGCTATTCAGGGATATTGGTCTCTCTCTCTAACTGGTGGGACGTCAACGTGTGGCCGAGGATACAGCTTTGGGGACGACCTGGATCAATGTTATGTTATGGTGATTTGCACAAATAGTTGCGAAATCCGTTCTTGAAAACGGGAACAATCAATGAATTTCTCCAAGATGAAGAAATACTTTCTTGATATTAAATGTTGTGCAGTAAATTAGTAACAGAATGGTGCGGTAAATGTAAAAGAACAAAAGTAAACTTCTTTCAACGATTTATATGCCGATAAACCTCATCTTACTGATGATTTCTACTGATAACATTGAAAAAGTTTACTTTTGTTCTTTTACGTTTACCACACCATTTCATTACTACTTCACTGCACAGCATTTGGTAGCGCAAAAGCGGTTCCTCACCTTTGAGCAAATCACTGATCGTTCCCGTTTTCAGAAACGGTATTCGCAACGATTGTGCAAACCACCATAAAATAACGCTAATCCCAATCTTCACCAGTGTTATCCTCAGTCTTACATCGAATTCTGACTCCTCTATACAGGCCCAGATCCATGAAAACGAGCCGTATTCAGGCCTGATAGTGGATGTATTTATTAATCGATTGTACAATAAACCAAAGTGAACAGATTACATCCGTCACATGCTACCTAAACGATATGCGATCCAACTATAGTTTTCTGAAATATTATGTCCACACATTTAAATTCATATAGCGGTTGTCAGTTTCACGCTGTCCCACAACACTTGTATGAACGCAAGGTGCTGATCTGTCAAATGACAAATATAAAACCAGGTTGACGAGACACTGAGAAACATGATAACCTTGAAATACATCGCTTTCGCCCGCGTGTGATAACAAAGGCCTCACTGGTAAAACCTAAGGGAACAGACATGAACCGATCGACGAGGTTCCAAATCTTTTATACAAGCAAAAGGGCTGTAATGGGAGTTAGCTTGTGAAATCTAAATGCGGTCCTGTCGAACACAATGGGTGCAGAAAACAAACGAAAGCGCCCATAGATGTCACGTCCTGGAGGATTAGGACCTGTACAGCCAATCAAATCCAAACGTTATATTGATAAAATGTGGAGCCACTTGCCCAAATCATTTAAAAGCTTCTGTTTTATACTCGTATCCTGTAATTTTCATCAGCTTGGATCTAATCATTCATGCAAGATTTGCTGGAGAAAACTAAATACAGACCCTCAGTGTTCAAATACCGCTATCCACACCATTAAATTTATTTCGAGATTTGAGGCAACCCAATTGGCATACCATCAAAGGAGCTTAATTCTTATAGACGGATTAGAATTCTATATAAGAGGTTCTTCAGTGCTGCTAAAGTCATGGGTATGAAAACTATCCAGATGACATTGTCATGTAGGTCGCCTTGAGCTTCCTGGTTGCTAACCTCGGGACTGTTCTGACTCTGTTTCGTAAGCAATGAAGCTCGTTTATCTACTCTCCTTCGACGCACATAAGCTTTACCCTCATTCTGTCTTAACCATAGTATTGCTCTCAAATTTGGCACCTTTTCTCAGTTTTCAAACTAACGAGTAACCGAAAAACAGTGACTAAGATCAGTGCACGTAAATAAAAACTTTGATTGTCTAAATTGAACGGATTCATTCAGGAACACGAAAACCTGGGATAACTGATATAGTTGTGGTTGCAAATTAGCGATTATTTTCATTCCGAGGCCTGAAGGTCTCAGGTGTTCTGTTGAATAACTACCACGTTTTTCAAACAGTTTTCATCACGATAGACTCAATGGAAAAAAGACGCAATAAAAATCAAAATGAAAAACTTGAAATGGGAATTTGCAACAAAAGATGAATTGCGGGTGATGTATAGATGTGGATTTCTCCTTCCCAAGCATCAAAACAGGTGTATCGTTGAAAATAGTAGCTGGCTTTTAAATGTGAAGCATCTACTTGAACTAATGAGGGTGTACATATTAACGGGTCTTATCTAGCTTCTCCCCAGCAAAATTATTCACAGCACACAAAAAATCGTATGCATTCAGCACTAGACGAATGACCATTTACTACACAAGTTTTCGAGACGCTTGTCTGGCAGATCCTCAGAGAGGTTATAATTTCAGCAAACAATTCACAAAGATAGTTCGAAAGGATAGCGCTGAAATAATTGGAAGTCTGTGTGATGGATTATTTGGTTGAAATATTTAGGATGAACGGATACCAGGGTACAAAGTCATTTTAACCATCTTTGGAAGGTCTCTCACTATTCAGGTGATTTCCTTGAAAAAGGTTTTTGGATAAGGTATTCGAGTAGTAAAACAAATTCAAGATAAAATTGATAGAAAAGCACAGAATAGGCACTCATGATAGACAATAAAACAACTACATCAGAAGCGTGCTTCACGGAGAACATTTGTTCAAACATGCAAATAATATTGAATCATTAACCTGTGATCTTTTTCAGGTTAACAATAATCAAGAATAATAATAATTACCGTGGAGTCATCACAGTGATTTTCCACGAGAGCTTTGAAAAATAATTCTCACATGCATAAACGAAGTTCTTTTAAAATAGCATAGCTCTGGTTTGTATGGGTGATTACAATTCAGAACCCCTCAGGTCTTATTCATTCGCTTGAAATGTGACGTGGTCCTCCGGTACAAATAGGTTTAACAATAAATATACAACTTGACAGCGTCTGACACTGTTGTGGTGCGACCACCGAATGCAACCAACCACCGGGTGAGAGATTGAGTTGCTTGCTAATCATGAATGTCCGGAACACGAGCCCGGCTGTCAATCACGCATGTGGTGAGTGAGTTATGGGTCAGCACTAGATACTTGTGATCTGAATTTTTACTGTACTTGTGGATGTATGTACATTGCCAATCAGAACACGGACTATTTCACTTTCAGGACCTACAAGGATCGCCACTTAAATTTGGACAGTAATAAGGAGCACAAATTTCGTATCAAAAACATAACCAAATTTAATTCAGTTGGTTTGACATGACCAATCTGGGGCTCAACAGAACGTTTTTCAGTCTAAAACGAAGGTTGAAAGAAACTAATTCATTACTCCTACCACCTGCGAACAGCAGCATCCACCTTGCACTAGTTTTAACTGCCCAGTGAGAAAGGAGAAATCGGCCGTATGCATAACCTACGCCATAACAAAAAGGCCCATTCAGCTGTCAAAGACACGACCGTAATATTTAGTGACAAACTTACCATGAATTAGGCAGGACCAAAGTCCCAGCAGCAATACAAGTGATTGACTCTTATCCAGACCGCGCATGTGTTGAACAATCTCGATCGTGCCGAATCTATGTAACAGCTTTGTTGTTTCAGCGAACAGTCCGGCGCAAGCAAAGGGATTTCAGAGGTCGTGAGTGAGAAGATAAATGAAATGCGTATTAGAAACGCTTATGTTCTGACATGATCCAGACAAAGGGATTGACTAGAAGATGCACTCAGAGTTGGGTTAGCTATCACAACACCGAACAGAAATGTTCATGTAATCGTGCTGTTTCAATTTTTTTCCACGTCACAACACTGAAAGTGTATGATTTGTCTGTGGCAAGGTGCGATGTGCTTGAGCAACATGAGCTGTGGCGAGCATGGACACTAAACATCACTCTGACGCACCTGTGTGCGCGCGTACGTGCACGCGGATGTGAATGCATGTTTGGCTTACGCTCGGCTTAAGGTCACACACCAAATGAGTGGACCAATCCGAATGCAAGACATCCACCCACTCAGCATACCTGTCACAACAATCGCCTTCTTGACTTCCTGCGTACGCATCAGTGTGTGTACGCGCGTATCTGCGTATCATATTTGCAATTGCAGCACGGTTAACATTTACTAGGCGGAGAGACTGGTACCTATTACAACTACACTCGAATTCTCTTTCCGGTAGCTGTCTCGAACACGTTGCCCACTATCATCCATTGGCATTTTCAGGTGCTCGTTTTCACACCTACTCATTAAGATTCGAGTGGTATTATGTAGACGGCTGGGAGGTGCAATGGGGGGGGGGGAGAATGAGTGAGGATCATCACTACTCTGAACACAGGTGGCCCAGTGTGAAAGCAGATAATGGCTAGAATGAAAGGAATACACTTTCTCCCCATGTGTGGCGAAACTCAATGCATTGCGTCGGTCAGTGGATTTGGATTTCATTAGTCACATGCGGGGAAGAAAATGATCAAGGGAGTTTAGTACACTGGCCTGTGAGATGGGATAACCCGATAGTTAGGTCGAGTGGAGGATTGGAAGTTGAATACGGAGAGGTTGAAGTATAATAGGGGTGTGCTATGAGACCGAACTGCGCATGCAAACTTCTAACATATGCTAGAATTTGTGTCACAAGTATTGTCAATAAGAATCGACAGATAAGTTTAGGGAACATTGCTCATCATTTGAGGCCGTGCTTCGGTATCTTAAAAGCAGTTTTTCGTTGACCAAGGTTGGTCGGAGAAGTTCAGTAAAGTAGTATACACAAATAGAACACACTACTGACCAAAAGATCTTATTGCCAAGTAATCCATGCAAAATAGGAGGCAGTCTTTTATATTGCGAGAAAAAGACTGGGCAAGCAGAGACCAAAAAACACCAACAAAATTCGGAAAGTAACACCCAAGTACACTACATGGGTAGCTCAGCTCTCTGGCTTCCTTGCAACCAGTACATTTTTAGACGAACTCGGAGAACGATTTAAAATAAAAAAACCCCGGAAGATATTTCCTCAGGGTTATGTTAAGAATCGCGTGAAGTGTAGTACGTAACAAGACAGATTTTCTTCTTAGTTTAGGCTTTCAATTTCGGCTGATATAATTTTCAAGAAGGGGGAAGCGGCCAATTAACGGGCTATCACACTACACACAATGGGCAAAGACATAAAAGATTTTGAACCTGTGCCCTGTGTTCTGCTTTGGAGAGCGATAACGCCGTAATCAAAGAATACAAATATACGTTTCCAACACGTATTTGATTCAACGTTTAATCAGAATGAAAATATGAGAGGTTAGATTGGGAAAGATATCACTTCAATGCTTTTGTAATGTCATAGCTTAGCGCTAGTAGAAAGAGGGTATCAATCAGTTACGAGGCCCTAATAGAAGGTCAAGGAAACTGTCATAGGGAACTTTGTGGTACAACAACCGGTTAGGCTTATATTGAACCAGAGAGAAAATAGTTTGCCTATAACCAGATTCGTCAGGAAGTCCAAGGTTTCGACCTCAGACATTTGGCCTGAATATCGTAATTACTAGTGAATTAACCATTTGGATAATACCAAAGAGGTGGACACTACCGGCATAATCAACGGTAATTGACCTGTTATCAAATGTAAACGCACCCAGAACTGTTTCCCTTTTCTCTAAATTACACCTAAAACCGATGGATGCTGATCACTCAAACGCACTACATTGTTGCATAATACAGCAATGAGCAGTCCATGTTCACAGTCAAGTGGGTTTTTCTGATCGTCTCCACAATCAGTTAGCGGAATCTAATCACAGGCAGTTTATTTATGCTTTTATAAGAATAAGTGTAACAAACGGGGTCACAAGGAAGAATGCTGCTGGTCAACCAGACACACTTAAGGTAGTCAGAAAAAGCGGTTCACAGAAAGTCCAACAAGCGATTTTCAGAAGCAAGTTCAGTTGTTGCAGCTTTTCAAACGGATTGCCAGCCAAAAAGAAAATTCCTCACTGTGCTCATCAACGGCAAACCAGCCCAACTGCAGTTGGACACAGCCTCAGACATCACGCTAATTTCCAGAGGCATATGAAACCGCATTGGGAGGCCTCAAATGATTTCACCTACCAAAAAGCAAAAAATTGCTTCAGGAGGCGAGCTGGAACTAAGTGGTGAAATCAAATGTGACATTTCGTTCCGAGGCATAACCACAAAAGGAACGTGTTATCTGACCGATCGACCAAACCTGAATCTCCTTGGTCCTGAAAGTTGGAAGTTGACCGTACATTTGTATATTCAATAAATAGAAAAAGGAAGTAAAAAGACATTGTTGTTGTTTTTATTGTTTTGTTGATTGGATCGAGAAGTTCAGATTATTTGATGTTCCCATGAACAAAGTACGCCATCCGAATGCAGACCAGGTCGATCGCAGGCATGATACAATCACTGAAGCAGAAATTCGCATCTGTGTTCCAGGATGGCCTTGGTCATTGCACAAAGTTTCGTACTTCACTTCCTCTAAAGCTAGATTCCAAGCCATCGTTTAAATCAAAACGCCCTGTACCCTATGCTGCCATCGCATCAGTCGACATGGAACTAGACCGATTGCAACAATCTGGTGTCATCAAACCGGTCAATTACTCATCATGGGCAGCTCCGATTGTGGTCGTCAAGAAACCCAGTGGCAAGGTGCGCATTTGTGCCGATTTCTCAACGGGTCTGAAAGCCTCACTAGAAGATCATCAATATCCACTTCCAATACCAGAAGACATCTTCGCAAAACTGAACGATGGTATCTGTTTCACCAAACTTGATTTATCAGATGCATATCACCAAGTGAACGTTGCTGATGACTCAAAGAAACTACTCACGATAAACGCTCATCGCGTACAATGGTCTGCCTTTCGGTGTCAAGTCTGCGCCAGCAATTTTTCAGCAGCTACTGGACACGATGTTGACTGGTATCACGGGTACTGCGGCATATTTGGATGATATAATCATTATGGGCAGCACAAAAGAAGAACTGTTTAACCGACTAAATGCAGTGCTGAAACCGATTCAAGATTATAGTTTCAGAATCCGACAAGACAAACTTGACTTATTCATGGCCCCCATCAAGTATCTGGTTTTCATTCTGGACAAAGATGGCCGTCAACCAGATAGAGAAAACATTAAAGCCATTCAAAATATCATCTTTGCTGTGACGAAGTTTCATAAAATGCTGTACAGTAGAAAATTTACACTCATCACGGACCAAAAGCCACTGATAGCAATTTTTGGCTTCAAAAAAGGTGTTCCAGTCTATACTGCTAACCGCCTTCAACGTTGGGCACTGATCCTTCTCAGCTGCGATTTTGAGATGCGCTATCAGTCGACCACCTCCTTTGGTCAAGCAGATGCTCCGCCAAGGCTTATCAACTCTCAACGGCCAGAGTCCGAAGAAAGAGTCATTGCTTCGATAGCGGTGGAACCAGACGTCAAATTCCTCGTTACCCATGCTCTACTCAATACACCAGTAACAGCTGAAGAAGTTCGGGAGGAAACACGACACGACCCCCTGCTCAAGAAGGTCACACAATTCCTCCACACTCGTTGGCCGAAATCGTACAACTCCACCGAATCGCATCAGTTTTTCAAACGAAAAGATTCTTTGTCGATTGTGAACGGTTGCATTCTATTGACTGAAAGAATTGTGATTTCAAAGACGCTACTGAAAACAGCGCTCTAACAATTCCACACCGAACACTCGAGAATCAACCGCATGAAGTCACTCGTGCGTAGTCACGTCTATTGGCCGTTCATCGATAAACAGCTAGAAGAACTCGTCCAAAGCGCCTTTGTGTCCAAGATACCAGTAAAAACCAAGCTTTTCCGTTGGCCAACTCCTGACAAACCCTGGTCGCGTATTCACGTTGACGTTGCAGGACCGATCAATGGTTATTGTTACCTTGTCGCTATCGATGCTTTCAGCAAGTGGCCCGAGATCTTCCTCGTGGGTAGCCCTATGTCAACCTCAACAATCGCAAACCTCCGGCTGCTTTTCAGTCGTTTTGGTGTCCCTGAAACGCTAGTTAGCGACAACGGCACTCAGTTCACATTACAACAATTTAAAGAATTCTGCAAGCCTTATCATCCGCAATCAAACGGCCAAGCGGAGAGATTTGTGGATAACTTCAAGCGGGTACTCCAGAGAACAAAAGGGAAGGGAGCAACCGCGGAAGTCATCGAAAGGTTTCCGTTCCTATATCGATGCACTCCAAATCCGAACTCACCTAAAAGAGTTTCCCCAGCAGAGGCGTTGATGAAACGAAAGTTACTAATGCGATTTGAACTGTTACGCCCAACCACTTACAGCACTGAAAGGAACCGAAATATGGAGGAGCAGATCAATCGGTGACACGGAGTCTTGCAACGTTACTTTGCCCCAGGTCAAGCAGTGTTGGCACGATGCTATGGAAAAGACGGTTCTCGCTGGGCAACTGGCAGAATTCTGAGAAGACGTAGAGCTGTATTGTATGAGGTAAAAGTCCAAAGTTTGGTTGCGTCACGCAAATTAATTAAGGCCAACGAAATGCCACGAAGAAAGGACTCAAAGTCCACAACTACCCTTCGACATGCTGTTGGGAACCTTCAGTTTGCCGAGAGCATCACAGTCAAGGGAATTATAGTAACAACCACAAATTTTACCAAGCCGACATACAAGCAGAAAACGGATGCAAACCATAAGACTGCAAATCAACCCCAAATTGTGAACGCACATCTCAAAAGGGGAGGTATTAGGACGGAGCGCAGAGAATCCCTCCTGCCAAGCAGCGACCCGCGTCACACCACAAATGCGCTCGTGACGCCCAAGCCGAAACGACTCCTGATTGGATTACTAAGGCGAATCAAATAGCTCTCGTCCGATCGATCAACCTGAGTGTCAAGATCGCGATCTGATTGGCGCGTCATCACGTCTTTTCGCGTACATCAATTTACCACACATATTTGTTTGTTGTTCAATGAGCAACAATACACTCTGACTGCCGCTCCTCGACCTTGTTCTTTCTCAAATTGTTGGGGCCAAGACAAAGAGACTTACGTATCGATCATTCGTCTTGACATCAGACATAACAATAAGGATAAAGCACGCAATGTTCTGCTAAATCCGCAACAGCTAACCGTGAATGCTCCTGAACTCCGAACCCATCGCATGGAAGGCGTGTGCCTTACCACTGTGCCAACTGGCTTATACCATGGCCGAACTGCATTGTCAATCCATGTTTGGTGGGAGGATTTCGATTGGAGTTAACAGATTGTCATTTGTCTCCGTGGCTGTTGGGTTAAATTGAATTGACCGATTATCACTGAAAACAACCGCTAAACAACCATCAATTGGTAATGCGGTTCAGCCATGCTATGACCGGTTTGGCCCAGTGGTAATGCACACGCCTTCCATGCGATGGGTTCGGAGTTCCAATCTAGGAAGGGACGGTGGATATGCACTACTGATGAGTTCTATTAAGAGAGAAACTCGAGTCTAGTTAATCCGAGTGTATTGTAATTCGACGATCTGAGGACTGTGCGTGAGGTGAAGTCCGAACGGTAGTCAGTGTAAATAAATTATTATCAATTATTCCACACCACTATTCACAAGCAACAGTGAGTTAAATACGAATAACTAGAAAAACGACATTTCTATTGACGGATAACTTTAAGCTGGACAAACTTGGCTGATACGCACGTTTGTGGTATGATGTGTGGAACAGAAGATTTGACTTCAGTTGACGATTTTGGTTCCCAATTTCGTGGATGTTATCATGCTTTCTCATCAGTTCAAAGTCATCATGCACACCGTTCACATCGGTAAAATGCCTTTGCGACACCAGATTCAGAACCATCCCATAGTTTCCCACTTGCAATCCACTGTTAGACTCAATGGAAACTGTTCGGGGTTTCCGCTGAGGACGAAAATCCATGCAAATGGAATTCTTCGTTAGCATCCACGAATTGGACGGCGGAAATTCGAAATGAGAGTATCAAACGTCTTTTTTGGAAGTATTCTTATGGGATTTCCCTCAGCTCAGAGTCAATAGATGGTCTGATAAATCATTCAATAATACGGCGCGCTCAGCTCCTTTTGTGTTCTTCAGATTGAATGATTACACTGTATAAAGTCTAACTTGCCTAATCAAGATTGATAGCTCATTGATACCGTAAGTAACCTTCATCAAGTTCATGTTCCTACTTGAACAGGGGTTTTCAGTAATTGCACGAAATTCAAATACACTCAAGATTCGCAGGGAAAGAAAATATACCCAATAACTTATTATGAGTGCCACCCTTGACGTTTGCTCCGTTAATCGCCACTTGTTACGAGTCAACCATACCCCAGAGTTATTGAACGATGTACTGTCTTACAATAATAGGCTATGGTGAATTCAGACACAATTGGTGGATAAAAATCCTTATGGCCATGTACTGCGGTTGAGTTCTTGAACTTGTTAATTATCAAAACAGGCGAGTGACAGGAGTATCAATTTGCTTTGAGTGGGAGAAGTGATAACTACTCACTTGCAAAATCATGGCAACAAGTTATGCAATTTTCATAGAAACAACCGATTGGTTGCCTCGGTGAGCTTCTGCCCTTTTGGCTTACACAATGCTTTATATAAAAATCACGTAAATAAAGACTCGCCAAGGCTTGTTTATTATTATTTGGAAAAAAATTTACTTCTTTATAAATGCCGTTGCTTATACGAACCGATAAGTGTTTCACAGGGACCCGTTGCTTCAGTTTCGATTAGACCTGTAGAGACACAATCAGCTGAACGATAGTTGATGAAGATGTAAAACGGCTCTACTATAATGCTCCAAATCGGGAACCAGATACACCAGATTTAAAACGATCATTACATTTGGGTATGAATGTACAAGTTTGTATGAAACTGCTGCTATAAGTCCACAAGACGGTGCTGGTTGAGGATAATCGTATACTGAGGATTTCAAATGGGATATCACCAATTTACCATATATATCATCTCATCAAAAACATACCATCGCCGTTCCTGGCGGCACCCCGGGTAATGCATAGGGTGGTTGATAGTCAGTTATTCTTTCGGACACCTCACTTGGCCCTCGGTGGTCTTGTTATATTTTTGATCGTTGAAAGAAATCACCAAATATGTTACCTACTCACTTGTGAGTAGTATCTCACAACACTGATAAAGTGTGAACAAAACCGCAATTTAGGAAAATCAAATTAGTGACAAAGGTCAAAACCCAATATACTGATGATCTAACTCTGGAAGATAAAATTTATATCAATGAAACTTTTGAGAAGATGAACGTGAAACTTGCCGACAATAAANGACAATAAAAGTTCAATCTCGCCCGTCTTGATGGACTTATGCAGTATTTATGCAGTGCTGGCATGTCGTGCATTATAATGTGTTGGCCTATGACCGGCAAGGTAACGGCGTAGTTTCTGTTGGAGTCCTGGATTTCACCATAGTGGGCAGAAAGTATTAACTGATAATTCTCGAAGGAAACCAGACAGCGGAATCTTGGTTCATAACTTTGAACTAGTCCTCCATACACGCACACCATATGAGAAAATTACCTGATAATCATATTTTCAAAGGAATTGAGGCTTTAAAATGTATAGTTTTCCCCAGAAGAGTATGAGTACTTCCCTGGGCTATCAAAACGATAGACGAGGCACTTCACGGATAGGATTAAAGGCCGACTGAAACTATCTGAATTACGCGTTTTTGCATATAGAACGGCTTTTCAAACTATTCACGGATTGAGGGCAGTTATTCCTCAGGTGTGGAACAATTTCGCTATAAATACAGACGGACACCTAATTTAAGTATGCCCTTCAATTGGCTGCTCTAAGTTCTCATGGTCTTCGTTGGAATTTATCGTGTTTGTTTCATCAATATATTGATAAATATGCTTAGTATCTACAATGATTATCATCATGACATGCTTTGCCTGAAAACTATGAATTCTGTGCTCCTCATTAATTATTTGCTTCGTGAGACTTATAAATGTGCTTGAATCAAAGCCGCTGACCGAATAGCAGACCACCTAATTGCACTTCATTAGTCAAGAGGACTATGCCATCATTGGTCAGCGCTTATGTTCGCTCACTAACCTCGATGATGGCGAATTTAACCTGCATTATGAACACATGCATTAATTCCAACACATCTGTTGCATGTGTACAAGAAACTTGGTTGAATCCAAACACTGAGGATGTGCTTGTACGAACAGAAGTCTTCGATACTCGTTTAACTTTTCTTGATTATACAAACGTTTTTGGCTCTCTCGACCGAGGTGTACTTATTGATTGTCTTTCTGAGTGTGGTCCAACTCCTGAAGCCTTGAATGTACTAGTCAACTACTTCTCTTGCAGAACTCAGTTTACTTCACTCAGTGGTGTACAATTTCCTTCTATTACCATTGAAGCCGGTTTTTTTCAGGGTGCCATTTTGTCCTCTTTCTTGTCTTCCATGTATATACAAAATCTGCCCATTCCCACCAGCTTTCTTGCTCGTAAGTATGCTGATGATATTGTGATTGGTTGCCCAGCCCCTATTTCAGACAAATTTCGACCTCTCCAGGGCAGTCTTAATGAACTTCACGATTGGTCTGTGACCCGATCCCTTGTACTTAACATCAGTAAGTGCATCGAAGTTCCATTTAGTCCTAAAATAGGTCTCCGTTATCTTTCATTAGTTGATAATCTCCACGCTCTTAGAATTACCAAATCTGTATCTGTTAAATACCTTGGTGTCACCCTTACCCATAACCTGTTCTGGTTTGCTCATGTTGTCAACGTTTTCAGAGAAGTTCGAAAACTTTCCTTCTATGCTCACAGGCTCAGGAAACTGGCCGTACCACATAATTTTATTCTTAAATTTGTGATTGCCTGCATTCTTCCACACTGGCTATACTGCTGCCCGATTTTTATCCTTGGACTGAGAGAAAAAGACATCTTTATTTTCAAGATACCTTAGCCTTTTGCTAACTACGGGTTAACTTGATTGCGACTGTAACATGGGCGACGGGAATAAACTGTTGAACTATCTTAATCATGTTCTCTACACAAACTGTCGATCCTTTGTGGCCGAATACGGCAAGTAAACCATCAATGACTGTTTGGTGCAGATGGAAACGTACATCATGTGACTACATTGAATTACTTTTGGTCCTGAACCCCAGCATACATCTGTCAGGGGATCAGCAAATCAAGTTACTTCGACAACATCTCGGTTCGGAAGGCTAGAGGCATTTTGATGCCCTACGTATATATGAGAAAAATTCTCTGGATGACGCATTGAAAGCTCTTGATGAACTTTGGGGCCTTCGATTGCATGTGCATACCACCCGTTTTACATTACACAAATCGCACCAACAACCGGAGTAAACGGTTGATGATTTCATTCTACGTATTCAGCAAGCCCTTCCAGATTGCCGTTATCACGAGGTACCACCATCCAAGTTCGAAGAAGTCATGGCAACTCAGTGCTTACTGGCAGGAGTCTTGGACGATAAAGCTCGTGAACGACTACTGTCGACGGATGACGGTGCACTCCGCAACGTTAAAAACTTATACAGGTCAACAAATCCCTGTCCTGGGAACCTGTCACGTTCGTGTCCAGCATGACTCAAAGGATGTGTCCCTACCGATTTTAATCGTTCACAACAAAGAGCCACATCTCCTTGGCCGAGATTGGTTGAAACAACTGCCCGAACTAACACAGCATATACAAAACAATAAAACTGCCGACTTGCTGGAGCAACTAATGACCCAGTTTGCGCCTGTTTTCGATGAAGATGTATTGGGAAAACTAGCCAACCTTCAAATTACACTTAATGTGCGACCAGAGGCACAAAATCGATTTTTCAAGGCACGCAGTTTGCCGTTCTTCATCAGGCCGAAGGCGGAGGAGGAGCTGCGACGCTTCGAAGAGCAAAACGTCATCACGGCCGTGAAACGCTTAGACTGGGCAGCACCGATAGTACCCGTCCAGAAACCAGACAGCGCGGTGCGGATTTGTGGAGACTACAAATTGACGATCAACAAAGAGACCGTAATGGAACATTACCCAATTCCGCTCATTGAGGATCTCTACGCCACATTGGCAGGCGGAGTCAAGTTTTCCAAACTTGACCTAAGTCACGCTTACTTCTAAATAGAACTGCAGGAAGAATCACGAAAGTTTACTACGATAAATACGCAATTGGGGTTATTCGAGTGCAATCGTTTACTATTCGGTGTGAGTGCTGCTCCAGCAATTTTCCAGCGGGTGATCGACAACTTGGTGAAAGATATCCCAAATGATTGTGCTTACCTAGATGACATTCTGATCACCGGGCCGGATGAACACACACACATAGAGGCACTAAAAACAGTTTTGTCACGCCTTCGTGAGAACGGACTTATACTGAAAAATCGAAGTGCGAGTTCTTTGCAGAGAGTGTTCAATCTCTGGGATATAAACTGGACAAGCCTGGGCTACGACCCTTCCGCGAAAATCTACACCCAATTTTGAACGCTACTGCCCCAAGGAATGTGGATGAGTTACAATCATTCCTTGATATGTTAACACAATACGGTCGTTTTATTCCAAAATGCTCTACGGTTCTGGCCCCATTGCATAAATTATTACATAAAGGTAGCAAGTGG
>UZAN01039647.1:99094-120517 GCA_900618425.1 Echinostoma caproni
TACGTGTTCTGTGCCTTGTCCTCCGGGCTAACTACGGGTTAGCTTGATTGCGACTGGAACACATATCTAGCTCGTTTACTAGTAAATCGTCAGCATATGCTCACCCACCTCTCATTTATTAATCTCTTATACTGTGTATTTTTTGTTTGCAATTGTATTACCTAGCCACTGTACAAATGGTAAACTGCTGAAAATTCGCCCTTTGGGTGCATAAAGTTTTCCTTGACTTGACTTAACTTGACTTCGATTGAAAAAGGCAGGATAGGCAGTGAAGTAGGAAAAAACTGTGGGTGACGTGAAAATGTAACATCAATGCTTTCCGGTGAGGCAAAGGAGAAATAANATTCTAGAAAATGCGTTCACTGTTTATCCGTTCGTTGTCCTCCCAAATTTTACCGTCACAAAACTACAATTAATACTAATATATATATATATATATATCCCCTTTGATGTTTTCATGTTTTTTCAGTACAAACCTTAGTGTGATGAACAGCAGACGGGATAAATCCAACAGTCACTAGGACCTGCCAGTCAGTCGTGGAAACCGGTAGCCTAAGCACCGGGATTCGAAGCAAACCACATAAAGCCTCGCTAAGTTGGGCGTGGTATCAAACCGGACGACATCGAAGATGTCTACCACGGAAATCTCAGCTTTCTTTAATTCCCTTTTCCCAGTTCTAGTTTCTTTATTGGATGAAAATATTCATTTGTTGATGATTTGAATCCCGTAAGCATTTCCCCTTGTTTGCATTTGGTCTATCTAATCTCTCGTACGCTCCTTCTGTGCTGGACAGAGCATTTACAAACTATAGCAACGTATTCTCTCTTAAGCTAACGGCCATGATTGCTACAGTGGCCATTATATCCTTCTTTTTACACCAAAGGTATAATCTTGCACTACTTGCCAAACGTTCATAGGTTTTGTTCAAAAAAATTCCCTCAAAGGGACATTTCTCACAACCGCATCACTTTTCACAACGGTTCTGTTACGAATATTCGTGTTTTGATTCTTCTCCTTCTCTTTGCAAATGTAGCAGTCTGTTCACTGAAACGAATAATTCAATTTTTATCTTGTGCTTCCCAAAGAAAACCCTAATCGTCTGTGACGGTAGAACTACTTCACCATTTTTTAAAATCACCAACAAGGCGCAAAGAAAGAGTCGATAAATATCGCCCTATATCATTTCTAAGCACTATCCTGAATTATTCAGGTCTAAGATAACGCATCTGGATGCAATCTTTGTCACCCAAATTCTGCAAACAAAGAACACCAGGTTTTTATGGAAAAGTATTCAACTTCTCCGATCAGAACAGAAAACTAATATTCTGGTGGAGGTCAACAGCCTTAACGTTGCTTTCATCCACCTGTCAAACGGGAGCAATATTCACTTTTTTCGTGCAGTAAATCCAATTTAGTGCTTTTTTCAACTCATGTAATCTTTAAACTTTCCTGATCCTCTAAAACACCATCAGCTGCAGGCTCCGGTGGTGTTCCTCCGGCTTTTCACGAATTTTGAGCAAATTCTCTGGCCAATATGATGGCATTCCTTTCTAGTGAGTCCCTGTCTTCCCGGTTGATTCCGGATTCTGAGCATCAAGTTACTATTATTCCAATCCCCAAATCTTCGTCGTCAACCGTTCTTATGAAACGCCTTTATTCTCTCGCGTTGATCTCTACAACTCCAAAGTAGGGTGAAAGGGTTATGCTCAATCACTTGCTTTCAATTTCCACAATCTCCTATGACCCCCTCAGGTTTGTATATAAACCCAACAGATCGACACTGAAAGCCGTATCCATTATTCCATTTTATCAGTAAGTCGTTCAATTCGACCAAGTCTGTCCGTTGTGTTTTTCTTGATTATGGGTCCGCGTTTGATTCTGTTTCTCGATCATCCCTTCTTTGCGAACTTGAATGTGTTGGCACTTCGAGACAGCTGCTCTTATGGCCTTCTGTATAGGTCACCGACCGGATACATTCCACCAAGTTTGGAAAGAAGACATCAAAATCTTCTGGTGTGTTTTAGGGTATTGTTCTATTTCAATATCTTTTTCAGCTTTTATTATGATCTTTGTCCCACCCATTGGACATACCGAAACGTTTGTTGACGTTGTTTTTTGACGACAAATCTCATCTTCCAAATTCAATTCTTTCGCTGTAAATCTATCCAACACCCAACAGTTTTCCATTCAAACTGATCTCAATCGTAACGCCTTATAAAGCCTAGAGTTTATCTTCAGTCTTTCCCGCTCCCGATTTCCAAAAGAAACATCTACCCTGTAATAATTGTAGTAGTAATAGTAATGCGCACGGAATTCGGAACACCAACCACGCAATATGAATCACAGGACCAGAATTAATAATCAGCTATCACGGACTGGATCTCAGAAGAACTGGACCACAATGGCACGGATTCGCAATGTCCCACGAGAACGAGACGCGAGGAAAAGGCCACAGGAATGGTATTAAGCAGTAGTTCCTTTATTGAAAGAAATGAAGGTGATTTAATAATATGTACAAACGGAGATTATTGGCTATCTGGGCTTCCACCAATGGGATTGCAGTACTGCTTGCATAATCTTGCTTCTGTCTGCACTGTCTGGCTGGCACCATCCACCAATGACGTGTATTCAGAAGCCATGCCCGTGTCACTGACGTCAGCATTCAAACTTGATTGATCGCGAATGTCCTGAAACTGTAACGCGCCGCTCCAGGGTAGGCGCCATCGTGTAGGCCTGGATCACCACATACCGCTAACTGTAAACCTGTGTCCTGAATGCCCTCGGTCAAGTACCTGGGTTTCACAATGAACAGTTATCCTCGGTGGTCCCCGCACATTTACAATTGTATAAGAAAACTGAGACACGTCTCTAATCAGTTAAGCAATCCCAGATAATTCCTTATTTTACAGTTAGTCCCATCCTTTCACGTTCACAGAGCAACCTAAAACAGAAATAGAACGCGGCAAACTCTAATACCGGGTCATCTCGCAAAACTACCGTTTGGTTGTTGAATTTTCATTTGTTTTCCTGACATTTTGTGAACCCCCAGTTATTTGTGATCCCGAATGAATTAAGTTCGTGCACTTCGGTTAACCCCCAGATATACATGTGCATGAGGTGATTTATGCGCGATTATGTTCTGCTGTTTGCATGAGGTTGCATGAACTCAGGAAAGAATGCATTTAATTGCGTGTTGTAACCGCTAACTGAAGGTTTTGAAATTCAACCGTGTAACTCAGAAATAACAGTTTCGTTTCTCACTTCGGAAATTAGTCGTTCTTATTCAGGGATATAAAAGTTAGACGCAGGCTGACAAGGCCCAGCGAGTACGAATTTGCTGTTTACTACCATTCAGTTTGCGTTAAAAGTGCATGGACTTACAGAACGTATAAAGCTAATGAGGAAATAGAAAAGTACTGTGCAGGGAGACACGAAACTGCAATGAGATCAATACAAAGTTGCGTGTACTTGCCACTTTGCACGGGTTCAAACTTGTTAAGTATGTTTGACAATAGTGTTTCTTGATTTTTGTTTAGAGCTCAGGCGCAATATATGGTGACTCAGTTTCTTTGAACCGAGATATTTTACATTCAATATATTCAATATCATGTTACCAGTTAACCTTCCTCGAGGATTTTCATGCTTCACCAAAAATAAATAGAACCGATGATACTTTTGTAGTGTAATAAAGCACCATTTCCTTGAAAACCATACGAAGTGGACGTTACTCCCAGCTTTCAGTAGTGAGTTAGGAACGGTAGAATAGAAACTGATGAAACTGTTTTCTGTAAACATTTGTAAAATCAAGTGTAAGAATTTGGTAACTTTAATTAGGTAATACGAGATTAATAATTTCATTAGCTCGGTAAAAATGTATTTTCTGCCACTCAGAATATAATATATAATATAATATATATATAATATATATAATATATTATATGGGCACGCATATTTGGCATGATTCCAATCGCTGTACACAGAATAATCAACTTGTGCTTGTAATACACGTATTGACCAAACTGGTGCAACATCCTGGTTTTCATAACACATGTTCCTCTCAATGCTTCGTTTTTCCAACGGGATTTAATATGACTACCCACATCAGAGGCAACATATCTGATATAATACTCACTTATGTCTTTGCTCGTATTAGCTACATGAAACTAAATTGTACGATTTCGCGATTTTACGATGGTTGCTGGTGCATCAGTTGTAAAATAATAAAGTCACAGTAGAAAACGTAACTTGTATTTAATAATTAAAATGACTAATAGACTTCATACAGGTATTCTACTTCCATCTCGTCCATGTTTTTGAGCGCTGCAGGCAGTCGCATTAGCATAGAGTAACCAAGTTGACTGCCAAACAGTATTTGCCACTTTCCTATAATGCACCGCACACCCTTATCACTGACGACCAATGATGACGTAGCTAACTTATCCGCATTTGTGATACAGGGGAAAGTTTTCGATTAAATTAAAAGTACAGTTGCTGCGCGGCAAATGAACGATTTTGACATTGAACTTGACTCCTCAAGAGACAGCATAAATGTGAAAAATGAACATTTAATTAGGTCCAAAGGTTTTCTACTACCAACCTCAAGCGAGGAGATATACCAACGTTCGTCTGTGAAAAATATGACTTCTGCAAATACATCCGAAAAACCTCCCTTATCAGTGCAAAACATATCGTGATATCCAGATTGGTGTGCTGGAGACCAATAACAAGGCACTCAGTATTTTCTTCCTTTCTAACTCAGGAATATTTACTTCTTTTGTCGGATAAAACAAAATTCATTAGAAAACTAGATCATTAAATCAGCTTTCACCGTATGCTGAATTACGTGTTATCTACCAGTGGGAAAAGTCTATCGCCAAATGGATATGAATTTGTTGATAAATTTAATACCTCCTCTGCTTTCTTTGGGCATTCCATAAAAGCTTCATACCACGTGGCCTCAGCTGCATTTTGAATTGAGCAACCATTCTCCAAACGACAAACCGGCTAATCAGCCCGGGCTATCATCCAGAGTGGTTTTCTGCAGCTGTCCTCCGCTGCGATCAAATACAACCATCGTCTTGCTTTGATGTGATCGGTTTTTTCCCTCTCGGTTGATGTTTTGTTGGAGACATTTCGTTGAATATGCAACAAATTGGACTTCTGTTCATATCGGGCACTTCCGCAAGACATCAACTGAGTACTCGGATTTATGCGCCTCTTGATTAAGTTGCCTAGGCTTCAATTATATGCCAAAGCCTTTTGAATGTTTCATCGGATTTGGGTATGGTGACACTACAAGACGCCTAGTCAACGAGCCGCATCCCTCAAGGTCAACTTTCAAAGATCAACTTTTATGTTTATTGGACTGTTTCAGTTCTTTCAGTATTGTTGATAGTGCGTGAGTAGATTATTGTCCAAATAATTTATAAATTTATTTAAGCTAGAATATATTCAATAATTTGCTTATTTGCTGTGCACTGAATTAAAAGATGAATGAACAATGACAATGAACAATGCTGAACAAGATGAATACGGAGATTAAATTACATTAAGATTGTGAGGTAATTTACGGATAAGTGAAAGTTGAAGAAGTATAACTCTTTCACAGATGGTATGAAAATTGCTGATGTTTGTCCGATTTAAAGTTCAGATCAACCTGAAACTCTAATAGTTCTCTAATTATTTACCCTGGATATTCGAAATCATTGATCTCCCGTGCACAGACGACTTCGGTGGTGATTATCCTCGTGTCTTCATGACATGACTTCTTCACTGAAAGGAGTGATAAAACAACTCTACTTTCACTAACTTCTTCCCCTTCATTTATATGTGGAAAAACAATGTGGATAAATCAATGTAACTGAAATGGAAAAGGTCCATATTTTTAATTGAGTAGCATTTTTTAGCGGTTTCGGGGCAGAGGAAAGATTTCTGGAAATTACGTTTATCGCGTTCAGTTCTTACGAGTGCTATAGAAACAAAATAAATCATTTTATAAAACTTTCAAATAAAGCAACCAATTCATAGTTTTTTTTCAATCGGGCGCCATTAAAGAGTGTTGTGATCTTGTATGAAACAATCAAACGTAGCTGTCAAAGTTGTTTTAAAGGTATGCAATTAACAGAGTAACCAGTGGAGACCATTCTAGTCGCAAAATAAGACAAATACCCAGCATTTTGATCTATAGAAACCGAATATAACAAGAGATATAGGACGGAGTGCCAGTCACTAGCCTGATCTCCACAAATACAGATCAAAAAAGGTGGCAAATTTGTTTTAAATGAGACACTGTCTTTTGTTTGCTGAGAGTTAATCCACCCAATGTAGACACGATAAAAGTAGCAAGAAATCTATTTTTGGTCAATCTGAACGGAACTAATGGTAAAAAATAATTTGAAACCTGACTAACATTGGTTAAGCATTCCACCCAGCAGTACGTAATTGGGTCTATTAATGAAATATTATGAAATCAGTGCACAATGAAATATTCATAGATGTAACTGAACGGTACAGTTATTTTAGCTAGACCCTGAAGTACCCACTCGCCCAGTTTTAACGCTGAGTGAGTTTTGTAAAAACTCAAGTACATAAAGCAGCCTCCAAAGGTTTTGTAACCCCACTAGATTGATTGACCGTGAAGTAACCAGTTATTTTTTATTTACTTCGCTTCATTTTCCGATCTCATGTAATTTAGATTGACTGTAATGATCATTCTCATTGCTAGATATAACACATCATGCATTGTCCTTATACAAGCACTTTAGTCTATTTTTAAAGTCTATCAATAGTGTAGCTTATGTCACTTGGATGCCACGCTATGAGCGCTGCTTTTCGTGAGAACCTATTGCTTCCGACCGAGAGCACAAAGCATTAACCGGAAGCGGCTGACATTCATGTTGTTTACCGTGAATTGCCATAGGATGAAATGTTTGTTGACGATTACTGAGGTCACGAAACACTGCACAGAGTGCATCAAACTAGTTCGTGTCACAGAAATCACTGAAATTTGTACATGCTCTTAACAGGTTCAAACTGGAGAAACGAGAGAAGGAGAGAAGCAAGGAAATAACATAATAAGGACCATAACGTTAAGTTAAAATCTGTTTAAGACGGATGGATGCTGTATCATGTGGCTATGGCATGAATCCAATCACTGCAATCAACTGTCGATGATAAGTTACAAGGAGGATGGAACAGTGTGTTTTCCGGGGTATGAATGTCGATTGGGCATCCCAAGAGGCAATACTTTCATACCAAATAGTTGATGTAAGTCAGAAAACTCTAGTTCACTCTTTTTGGATGTCGTAAATAATGCAAATCCATTAACACCATTAGCAATAATGATATTATTGCTGAATAAGCCTGATCTGTTTCACAGGCACAAGATACTCATTACGGAGTTTTACTGCTTTTGATTAATGATTTAAGAATTCAGTTGTCTCCTCCATGTTTTAATCTGTGGCAGGAATGCCCCTTTTTGGGGTAACGGAAAAAGAGCAGTACGCATTTGTTTCTTCATCTTTGGTAATGGTTGGGAGCTGAAATTATTTTTCCTGAGCTACATGGTGTTTTGAAGCTAAACTTCAAACCTTGCTATTCGTTAGCCAGTTTCAACTGAGGTTACCCAAGTGTTCAGTGCATTTTATGTCATCACACAAACATTATCATCAGAATTAAAAGCGCATCGGGTGTTTTGCAAGCGGTTGGTTAGACTAAATAGTTTTCTCGGAACACCCAAAACACAACCCAACTTTATAATTCCATTAATAGTCTTCCCTCAGGTTTTCGAACACAAGCAATTCAACTTGCAAGGCGATTTGATACAATCTGAGTGGTATTTTCATCGGTAGGTTGATAACCAATAAAGCAGTAATAATAGCAATGATCTTTTATTTTAGCCTCGATGGACAAAATGATAATTTCAGCTATCAGGATACCTACTGTAGATGACCATCAACAACACTGGAATAAGAGTAACCTAATGTCTGCTTGTCAATTCCATATGCTGCATAGCTATGTTTTAAACAATAGATAATTTTTGAAAATACCGAGCTGCAAACGTGCTATACAGTACTGTGCAATAAACACTGTATTCAAACTTTAACTGTTTTTTTTCGATTTCAACTTAGATCAATGCATACGAACCCTTGGTGTTACCCAACATATATTAATCCACTGTGCATACACCCCGTTTACGCTCAGTTTCTCCTTTTAGCTGAAAACCGTGGCTGGAATTTCGATGACTCTGTTTCAGAACAGTGGAGCATTTCGCACATCGCATTCCAGAGCGAGAGGGTACTGTGATGAAAGCAAATTGCAGTCCACAGAAAATAGTCAGAATAAATCAATACGTTTGTGCTTTTAGCCATATAACCCAAAACATAAATGCAACGTTTTTGTTTCAGTGGATATCAACAGCATTACAGGCGCTTTCACCAGCGTAATACGGTGCAGAGAAAAAACTGCTATCGAAACTACAGATTTTATCTCGATATCCCTTGAGCTTTAACGAAATGATTTGCGAAAGATTTTTCTTAAATAATTGTGGAAATAATTGTGTGTAGATAGGGATACCAAAGAGCTCGTTTGCGGATACGCTTAAACAACCCATACACTAATGAGTGTTATACATTGAATACACATTGGGTCACGCGTGTCGGTGGCGTGGCAACATGTCTCATGATTAATCTGCCATTTAATTTACTGCCTGACAAGCAAAGGTTGATCAGAGTCCACCACTTTTCAACTTCTGACATAAGCGAGGAAGTCAGATTTATCTCCAAGGTGATTTCCTTAACCGAACTTAAGAGGAATTCATTTACCAGCGCGAGAGATTGATGGATTGCAAAAGAAACGGAAAGAGATAGTCAGACATCGGTACCGTGACTGAGAGGGTGTATAGACCACGTGAAACTCTTAATTCCTGTTTGTCACATGATGTGAGCAGCTATTATTGCGTTTTAGGTCGATCGCAGTTCTCCAAAATTGGTTACAAGCTTACAAAAAGAAACCAAATTGTTTGTCAGTTGGAAAACCGCTTACAGCCAAATAACACAGCTTCTGGAGGCATCAGTCACGAGAAGACTTGAGAAGCATTTAGGCTATATATTATGTATATATACACTAAATGTCATTCAAAGTGTGGTTAACAGTGAAAGTGGTAAGGGCCAGGTGATGTGACCGTATCCGAAACTGTGGCGCTTGTAAACATTCTGGAATTCTACCCACAGCGTTCTGTATTTGACGTGATGCTCCTGTTTGCTTTGTTGTTTCCACACCAAATGATTAGCTATAAACAGCAACCAAACTTATCGTACGAAAGTGTAAGATTAATAATTGAAAAAATTATCCCAGCTTATGATCGTCGTACCGAAAACTGAATGTTAACAGCCCTACGTCCCCGTTTATCAAACGTTAGCACAACAAAGCGCTCCTATTAATTAGTCCTTTACAGAAGTTCTGGTCACACTACAAGTTGCAGTGACGAATCCAGCCTTGTCATGTTGGGTATTGTTGGCTTGAAGCTAAAAATACTACCAGTTGTTTGCGTGAATAACGATGAGGTCAGACGACGTGTGCTAGGATCATGTAGTCTTCCGTTCAGCAAAACGATTTCACAGCATCATCTTGGGTGACTAGGGGATGTACTACGAATTCCTGAACAACGTCTGTTGAACCGTGCACTATTCGCAGACATCAGTCAAGACTGGAAGAAACATCGAGGTGGGCAGGCTATGACGTTGACTACTGACTGTCTTTCCGCTTTATTTCCTATATTTTTCGTTAACGCATGGTTATTTTTGCGCCGTATCTTTAAAGATTGGTGTTTATATATACTGGAAAATACCCGTCGATCGCATCAAGAAGTCAATTTGGCAAACAAGCTGGTTTCGGTGCCTCGTTTACGAGCCAAATACAGCACTACATATATATATATATATATATATATATATATATATATATATATATATANCTGAATAATATCATCTAAATTGATGGTCAGTGAAATAATTCATACCGGTCCACACCGGATCTGTCAACCCATTTTATTTCACAATATGAGAATAAATTGGTGCTGCAAACTATGTCAACCTAACTGGCTAATTCAGGAGAAGATAAAACAGTCAGATTGTCGACTGGAGGAACACATTTTCTGTGGAGTGTCTTCGATAATAATAAGCTTTCAATTAAGTGGTGTTAACTTAAAGCACTTTCCTGGATAGTCATTTATTCATATGAACATTAAAATGAATAATTACGTTATTATCGAACCAGAAAATTATGATTCAGCAGAATTCTTTCTCAGAATGATGAACAGTACAAGATAATCAGTTCACCGTCAAGTTCGCCTGTTTCCAATCCCGGGGACGTCAGCCTGAGAGAACTGCTGGTATCGCTTACTGATGTGTGTTTGAATCCGAATCTGAATGGCAAAACACTAGTGTTTTGCATCCTAGAAAACTAACCGGATTGAAAACCTTGGACCAACAGTTGGTGAACAACGTTATTCATCCAAGAATGGGCATTTAAGTGGCTCAGTATATAGAAACCATCTCTGAGGTTAGAACAGAGTCCAACTGATGCCCCTTTCAGTTCCATTGTTACCCGTAACCAGTACATCGGCAAAAGCAGATTTACCTCTTTTCCGTTATATCACAAAATGACATAAACTCAGTCCGACTTTCACTGTGCTAAATACAAGTTTGGTTTTCCCATCATCTCATGTCAATTGATGCATTTCGTTTGTACGTTTCACTTCCAGGCATCCATCCGGCTACTATCTGTAACTGAAACCCTTTTCTATTGTATTGCGCAACATCGCCAAGATTCCAAATTCGAATTTTTTCCGCACCGGTAACTCTATAAAGGGGCTACAATATGTTCTGGTTTCTCTGCATCACCATGTAAACTTGAAAACCACAGAGTTTTGTTTCTCTAAAGCTTTCAGTATCCAAACAGTAAACTTCCCAGCTTTGCAAAACCTCATAAATAACTGTCTGCTTCTTTGTATTCATTTTGAACCGTAAGGAAGTCAATGACGATTTTTGCTTCAATCCATTTGTGAATAACGCTAAATTGACCGGTGTTGGTATGGTGCACGAATGGCGAATCAAAACAACAACAACCTAGAAACTGAGTGCTACACCAAAATGGGAGTGGAAATCTACGCAGCACCTTCCCCGTAAAGCTTGGAGGCATCATAACAGCGGATATGTCACTCGCGATGCTTCTTATGTATCGAAAGAACTACTCATTTGAAGTATGAACACATGGGGCTGCATGTTTCGATCAGGGGTGAAAGTCCTCCCCCTCCCTATTTCATATTTATTGGCTGTCGACATCTTCAAATGAAAAATAAACGAATAAAACGATGGGCTGTCGCACCGTAAAATGCAGAATCTCACCTAGATAATTCCAAATTTGAAGGATAAGCAAATGACGTTAGACATTTCATGATTGCGTGATACTACTCGTTAACACTTTGAATCTACAGCGTTTACCTCGATCCAGACACTGACCAAAGTAGTCTGATCTTCTCGTATGATTACCTGGGCATAACTATGCTGGACTAATATATCACTAGGGTCGAATGTTGTTTGTATCTATCCCCGATGAGAAATTCCCTTAAATTGCAATTATTTTCGTTCGCCACGGTAGAGTTCAAGGTGGTGTAATATGGGTCTACACCAAATGAGATTCTGATTTCACATCTAGTTATAAACTCAATGAACATAAATTAAGCCAGGTACGTTAGTTTCATGTTTCAGTGGCCATCCACCGTTCGTGCGAGGTGTTACTTCAGAGGGAGAATAGCAATCTGTCTATTCAGTCATATTATTGTAGAATGATGTATTTCTTCAGTATTCTGATATTTCAACTCATGCTTGACCAAAGTTTTTTATTGAAACTGCGATAATTCAGATTCAACGTAGTAAATCTAAAGGTAAGCGATTCTTTTCACTTTCTTCCAACATGATCTCGTCCAGAGCATCTTCTTGTAAATAATAGGTTAAGCCTCTCTCGTGTGCCTTGTTCACTCGTCTTTGGAGCTCTTCTTCATTTGGTTCGGGATTGACTGGAGGAAATCTGCGCTGCTTGTCTTTAGGCAAGAGTGAATTCCACAGTTCCCATTTCTGTTGACACCGTCTCACATGAAGATTCCAAGAAGCGTTCGTATACCGACGACCACAGATGTAACAAATGGTTCCGGGTGGATGTGCTGGTCTTTGACTCATTTTATTTTTCCATGCCA
This sequence comes from Echinostoma caproni, assembly GCA_900618425.1. Classification (NCBI taxonomy): domain Eukaryota; kingdom Metazoa; phylum Platyhelminthes; class Trematoda; order Plagiorchiida; family Echinostomatidae; genus Echinostoma; species Echinostoma caproni. Next base: position 111,349 of record UZAN01039647.1, read on the forward strand.
ATTGAGCAGCAAGCTGACTGCTACGCAGATCGCTAAGTGCCTGACACGCTCTCAGATGAATACCAATGGAAACTGAACCATACACACGTCGACAAATTGAGCAGGTTTGTTGATAGCCCTGAAAACCGGAACTGGTCATATAGTCTGTACAAGCCTTCTTTCTGTCCTCCAAAGTTTTGTCATTCGATTTATCCGTCATAGGTTGGGATTGTTGTTGTTCACTATGCTGAACACTCACTGGATCACCCCATTTGTCTTTAGGAATGTAATAAGATACGTCTGAATTCTCAGTGGTTTTAAATGGTCGATCACCCTCGCTTTTCTTTGCATCTGTCCTTCCTGAAGGGGTCTGTGAAGAGGACATATCCAGTAGAGTTGAAGAATTTTCTCTATACACAATCGAAGGAAATCGTCGGTAATCTGGCCGATGTGGTGTTTGAAATTTCCTGTCTGCCACTTCCCGAAATCCGTCAGTCACTCGATCTAAACTTTGAGACTGTTGTGTTCCCCTTTTGTATTCTTCACTATGCCTCATGGTAACTAATTCTTTTCTGGTGCTTCTAGCTTTAGGTCATGTTTATTCATTAGTTTCAAGACACATTCAGACACCAATGTCTTGAACTTAAGCTCTACGTATTTTTAGTTGGCTGCATATTGATCTCGTCATTCAAACCTCAGTTTATCACTCACGTGTTTTAGGAGTGTCACATGCATTAAGTTCATATGAGTCTACTCACGTCACTAATACACAACCCGTGTGCAAAATCATGCATTATTATAAACGTATACACGAAATTTATGAATCTTTGAGGATACGCTTTGACTACTTACAAGTAGCATGCAACGAAATTTGATTTTCACTGTTTCTCCTTGGTGTTCTCGCAACTAAACAAATAACTTACTCTTCCTTGAAATGCATTTTGGATTTGGTGAATTTGATACCACCAGATGATTCATCAAGCCCGAAACATTGTTTAGTAAAAATTCTCAGCTTTTGTCCATAGGCACTTTTACCCGATGAAACTGTGTGAAATGGCAATGGGCGATCACAAATCACAAGGCCGTTCGCACACCTTCCTAAATCGTTTGTAAAAAAGTCAACCGTCTTTTTCCTAACAAAGTGAAAAGCAGAACACTTCAACTGTGAAAAATGTAGGGAGCGCTTTCTTCAAGTCGCTAGTTCTACTGCGAAATGATCCAGATGAAAGAACGAAATTTTAAATTTGTTTACAGCTGAATCAGCCTGCTTTTCACTTTGCTAGAAATAAGACGGTTGACTTCTTTACATGTATCCCGAAAACTGAGACTTGACGCGCTCAGCCAAACAAATGCGTTTTTTCATTATCCTTCAAGTCCCTTTTGCATGGACGGACAACAGTGATTTGTTTGCCACGAGCAGTCTAAGATCAACAAAAAGCGGTCGGCTTTCCCTACCAAAGATACAAACGATTCAGGACGGTGTATGGACAGCTACCACAACCAAACTGCATCTTGACGCGGTGCAATGGCTTATGCATTGCTCTGACCCAACGAGCTACACAGGATGGCTTTTGTTAAGCCGAAGATCTCACTATTCCTGGAAGGTCGAAAGGTAGAGGTCAGACGAAGTGCGATCTCCTGGTCTTTCAAGTTGGGTATTCTACTAGAATTTTCGTTTCACTCGGTAAAAAATGGTGGGAGAGTAATCGAACCAAATAAATGGGCGTCCATTTCACCTCACCCGCTTGTAGTGGCTTGAGGCCGATAGTGTAGCAAGNTTTACCCTTTCTTCCGACCTGTGATAATCCCTCAAGCAACTTGGATGTTACTCACCAATTGTGGATGTTACAGTGTTTATAACACAGCGATGTCGGTAGAAAATTATATTCCCCGACGTTTTGGTTACCGTGGGTAACCATTCTAAAGGCAGGATTTACAATCAAATTACTCAGAGGAAAGGATCACAAGTTAACGGATATTTCATCGTGCGTGTGCGCGCGGGTGTGTGTGTGTCTCTGTGTAGAGGTGTATGTGTGTTTGGTGGGCTGAATGATTCATTGTCCGACATACTGACTTCCATTTTCAGATGGGGTCAAGTAGCACGGTGACCTTTGTCATGACTGAGCGTTAGGGATGTTAGGGTACTCCATATGACCGGGATATCGATTCCGTTATCTCTGGTGACACATGTAGAGTGATTGTTAATGGCCAAAGCGTCGGCATACGAGCCTTCAGTGCATGTTTGCAAACCGATTTGGAGTATTTTCAGGTTGTCGTAGTATATAATGTGACCTTCGGCTATGGCGTGAAGAGCGATCGCTGAGTATCGTTCTAGTTTTGCCAGAGTTAAGTTGTCCGTAGGCCGGTGTTTTTCTTTTCTCTTGTGTTCGGTTATTCTTGTCTCAAGTTGTCTACTGGTTTGCCCAATGTATTCTGCGGGGCATTTATTTACAACTGATTTTGTAAATGCAGTTGTTTTGATCTTTCAATTCGACCGAGATGGCGTTTCTGAGTTTTGTCAACCCGAAAGAATGTGTGTATGTTGAAACCACCAAGAACCTTTCTGATTGCTTCTGAAGTGCCCTATCTATATGGAATGTCAATAGAGGCTACACGGTCTTTTCTGTCATTGGGTTGTATCATTGGTTTGTTCACTTCCGCCTGGGATCTTACCAGAAGTGGCGGGTAATACTTGTCTTCTATAACTCTTCTGAGGCGTTTCATTCCAATCTGGCGGTTATTATCTTCAGTACAGAGCTTTTTGACTCTGTCAGCCAGAGAGGAGATAAGAGTCCGTCTTACACATTGCGGATGAGCTGATTCGAAATGTAAAAGTTTATCCGAACGTGTCGGTTTTCTGTGAACGCTGGTGGTAAATTTGCGTGAGTCGTTCACCCTGCGGTGACGGTCTAGAAAAGCGATGACTGTTCACATCCTCTGACTCCATTTTGAAATTGATGGAGCTGCACTGTTTGTTGAGACAATCAAGAAATGTATGTATGTTTGTTGTGACTTAATAATGACAAAAGTATAGTCTACGTGTCTTACATGCAAACGTGGTGGCATATGAAAACTGGAGAGTGCATTTGATTCGATTGAATGTAAAAAGAGATTGGCTACAATGGGAGAGATGGGAGAACCTACGGCAAGACCATTGGTTTGTCTGTATAAATCGTGTTGGAACCTGGAANCCTGGAATTCAGCATCGAAGTACTAGGAGCCACTTGAACGCACAAGGTTTCACCCCGAGGTACGTTTGTCTCGCGTCAGGCGACGATGAAACCCCCTCAGTGGATGAGCGCGAGTGAGGTAATCTACTCAGTAACAGGGTCGCGTCCTCTCTTACAGATTTCATCCCATCAACTGCTGTTTATGTGCAACAAATCTCCGGGGTGCAATCAGCGCCCGGAAGGGAAGCATCACCAAAATGTGTCTGTACATCATATCGGCATATACACCGACCAACTGCAGTTCTGATATGCAAGAGGACGATTTCTACGATATACTCACCCAAGTCATTCGGTTGAGCCGAAACTCCTATACTCGCAGGTCATGTTAACGCGCCAGTTGAAAAACTGAACGTATCGAAAGCTTGCCTATGCGGCCGTTGGGCTCTGTCCTGCCGACAAACAGATAATGGCGATCGACTTCTTCAGTTTTGAGCAGATCACCATCAGTTCCTATCTAGCAACAACTTCCAACATAGCTCTCAACGGAGAGCAACTTGGCGCTCCAATTCAACTGGTACGTCGACCACATAGTAGTAAGCCACTAGTGGCGTATCGCAGCACAGAACTGAGGGTCCGATTGAACTACTTTCTTTGAGCCTCACCACGTATACGTTTTGGCCTAATTCACTCTTTGACTCACTGGTTGCCAGAAAAACCCAGCACACTCGGCTGGTATGTCATCGATTAGCGTACCCAGCCATTAGTGCCCGCTTTGAACCAGAACCATGGCAAGAGCTAAACGCACTGCAGCGTGGTTGTGTAGATGAACAACGGTATCAGATAAAACGAGCAATACACTCCGCAGCGAGGGTTGCTTGTGGATCTGAAGCCGTAGCCCGTCCGAGGCACTGGACATCTGATGGGTCCGTAACACTGATGGAGAAAAAGCGGAAACTCCCGACCGCCCGGGGTCTGAGCATAGGTAGCAAAGGAACCCGAAACGTCAGCTCACGAAGAACCTCAGGAAAGACGTGAAAACTGGTGGGTGCTGTGTTTCGCCAATCTATCACAGACGCTGGTACTTTGATGCATATCCCAACGATTATAGTAAAACTACAGCTGGATACAGTGCAAGAAAATATTGATATCACCAGGCAAAACGGGATCATAAAGAGATGGAGACGATCAGCACTAAGGAAGTTGCTGACTGTCCAGGCGTTAGTCTGGAATGGGAGTTACATGGGCAGCGATGGAGAACTTCCCAGATGATAATGATGATGATGATGATGATGATGATAATGATTGTGATGATGATGACTCATTTAGTAAGTTTTCTCACTGCTGTTCTTGATTCTACTTTTTTCTGAGCGTTTGGCCCTGTCCATAATACTTTCTCGTCCTATTTTGTCTTTCGTTTGCAGCTTCATATTCATGCTTTTCCTCAGTCTGGCTTAAAAGTTTACTGCATATGTGTAATCAACCCGTTCTTTTTTCGTTCATCCATGTTAGGACTGATGTTCGCATACTGCCGATTTTATTCGGAAGTGCTTGCCATTTATCCATCAATTCTTATGGTTTACACTAATTTGTCACTCACTTGAGTGTAATATTGTGCAAATTTATGTACGTATTGAGGAAGATTAATTAATAAGATCACTTTCTCGTGTTAGGTAGCTCACGCCTGCGAACACAGACGGCATTCACACGGCGGAGACTGCGTGTAAGGGGAAAAAATTAAAAACGAACAGCTGCTGGTCGGCATTTTTATTTGCTTATGCGTCCGGAATGCCGGTCATTCTTTTATTTGACAAGTAAAAGATAAATGAAAAAAGATCCAAGTCGTCGCATAGCATATCATACCGGTAGTTATATTATGTATGTGTGCGTTTATTTGTATGCACAGCGACGTGTTTGGCCGATTTGGTCAGTAATCAACCAGAAACCTTGACTTTAAAATTTTTGTGATCAAAATAGTTCACCAGTAGCCAACGGTACCGAGCCCGATCGTTTCACAGAATGTTTCAGCACCAATTGAAGAATTGTGAGTCCAGTTCGAAAATGACGCGTGAATGACAAGCCGCGCCGGATTCTCTTTGTATTGGTGTAACTGAAATTTAACCGGAAAAGTGGAGATAATGATGCACGAAAACCAAAAGCTTTTATTGAACCCGGGACAATCGCCAGTTCCAGAAAGTCACTCACGATCATAAATACTCTAATAAATTAGAGTTGATTCCTAATAATTTGGTTAAGCAATTTCCAATGCCTTCCGCCGGATCACTTGAGAATTGTACATGGCGATAGTGTCTAAATGGTGGCGAGTTAGAATCAGTGATGTTGATCAGGTATACCGCCACTCCGTATGGTTGTGAATCGAACTAAACAGAAAACAATCGATGTAAATGCTGTAATAATAGAATCAAACGAATTATCTGAGACCAACAGTAAAGAACACAAGTATTTGATCGAATATGATCGAACAAATAACGCATAAGTTGGAAAAAAGAAGTAAATAGCTTCAACTTTCAGAGATAAACGAGGCTTGCTACAAATGAGACTTTGACTTTGACTTTGAAATGCGCTTGGAATCAATGCTGTATTTCATTGGTGTAACTGCTAACAACTGGGTTTCTTTACAGGTGCACACAATTGGTTTATGCTCACCTCTCGATTGGAACCTTGGATATGTCGGCAGTGATCTTCGTCATTTGGGATCGCTGATTATTCACAAGTAAGTGGGTACTGTAAAAGAAAGCTCTAAATGCTCTTGGGGCGAGAGAGTCGTCATTACTCCCCTCCTCCCTGATAATATTATCAAAGACTGTTTGTTGCGGCAGGAGTAGTTGTATCAAAAAATCATCTTAATCTGGCACTATTACCGGTTCGATGCATCGACAGCAAAAACATTAGGTATACCCTTTCCAAACCAAGTTGTCCGAAAATCATTTCAAGATGTCCGGGGATTCTTTCAAGTTGTCTGATCATCATGTCAAATTGTGTGAGCATCATTTTAAGTTGTCTCCCTTATCTCACTGGATTTGCCAGTTTTATGTACTTTTAAAGCCACCATGCACCATAGACTTCTCAACTTACGGGTGACGATTGTGAGAGGTGTCTCAGTCCCACACACACACACACACACACACACACACCGCAATCCCCATTATATATATTGCCCTTTTACCTTGCTAATACACTTACGCGTCTCTATCTTTGTGCTTATATATGTGTTCCTCCCTCTCCCCGTGAAAAGTCAGACTGAATACTCTCGGGTAAAGCAGAGCAGAATGCTACTAGGCGCGTCCCCGGGTTGTGAATCGGGAGATACCTTCACTAAAGAAAGTTAAATGTGAATACATTGTGGCATACCCCAACAAATAAACAGTCCGGAACAGACAGCGGTGGCACTACTAGGGTATGCTGGATTTCAGGTTGGTCACCTGGCTCCTGTTTAAGAGCCGCATAAGCCCAATGACGGTGTCATGATAAAGGTTGATTTGAGTGGCTTTTTAAAACTAAAGTCATTGACCCCCTTACTTCCGAGGCGAGGGCTTACTTTCTGTTGCCTCACAGTTTGTACTTGGTTGTGCAAATGCTAGATGTGCGCCCTCAAAATAAAAACGCCGAGTGACGCTGGAGACGTCACTCGTACCAAACTTCCAAGTAACTTCATGATCGTGTCTTCTTCGGCGGCAATCAGATAAGTTCATGGAGCCAGCTTATCCTTTCCAAGGAGCCAACTGTAGTAAAGTGAAGTAAGATCAGGCAATGTTGCGCTGATACCAATGGATTATGCACGATCAACACTTGAGCCATTGCTTGCGTCTATCGCATGATCCTGCAGTAGAATTCATAAGCTTTACCTCAAGAGACTGCACTGGGACCACCGATCAATCATACGCGATCGATATGGGCACCATTGTTGACCAGATTCACTTCCGGTTTTTCCGACACTTGCAGGTGATATTCCATCTTTATGGTACCACGACAGAAGCACCTTCAATTACTGAACAATTAAAGTGATCATTTTATTTATTTATCTGGAATGGAATAAGATATCTCTACCAAACCAACTACAATTGAAATAACGTAACGAAGGCTGTCGAAATACATCATAAATCTGATGATAGTTTGGGAATTTTGTAAGAAATTCAAAGTTCAGAAATTTGAATGTTTTTTAAAAAGCACTTCTCTGAGAATAGACTCTGAATTTGATATTCTGTCTTACTGAAATCACATAGTCCTAGGGAAACACTGGACACAATAACCCGATTCAATTAAGGCTAAAGCACAGCATTCACAAATGGCTGATGCAAACTGGCTTCGAACAATCTTATTGCCAAATAAAGCGAGCCGAATATTCAAGCAAAGTTAAGCTTTCTGTACCGCATAGGGTAAACTTTCCTCACTTTCGATAAGTTTCAGTGAAGAAAAAGTTGAACAGTGAAAAAAATTAAACGTTTACTAAATGAAGAACAAATTGATGTGATAAAATAGCTAATGTGACAGGTGATTTTGGAAGTCTGTAATGATAGTTGCTCGGTTTAGTAAGATACGAGTAAAATAACGAATGCTGCAGTTTCGGCATGGTGATGATAATGCGTGCACGAAGAATCCTAAATTTGGAACGCTTACTGGGATGAGGCAGATTTATTGAAATGGGTATGTAGACAGTGTTCTTCTTTTGACAGTGTATGGCTGATAATTCCGAAGAATCAAAATGTTGGCACACAATAAAATCAATCAAAACGGTATTGGAAAAGAGCCTGAACAACTCAATGAGGTCAATGAGACAGCTTGAAATGATGCTCACACAACCTGAAATGATACTCGGACAACTTGGAATGATACCGAGGCAACTTAAAAGGATTATTAGACAAGTTTAGTTGATGATCAGATAACTTGAAATAGAAATGAAACAACCTAAAGTGATATTCGAACATGATGAAATGACATTGGGACAACTTGAATTGCAAAAGGCATCGATTCTGAATGTCACCGTTGCTAAAGTCATTGTCCGATTCACTTGTTAAAAACCTTGAAAATGTAACTCATTTTGAATAGGTGTAAGAACCTTCTGACCGGAAACCAAATTCCAATAGACTGTGATCTTATAATCAATAAATGTTTTTTTTCAATCGCTGTAAATGAAAATTTAAGTGTATTGCTACGGTTCGGGGCCGAAAAATGTGCCAGTCAAAGAACCCACAGAACAACGTTATTTCGAGTAGCACTGTTTTAGAACTGTTACTCTTACACCGTTCCCTGTATGGTGTTTGGACTAAATGTGGCCGACGTTTCCAAATCTAAGCCATCAAAAAGATCGCCGTTTTGGGCAGTCTAACAGTCACGTATAAATCATATTTGTTCATATATTGATCGAAAGGTGCATGCAATAATATATATATGTAATAATTCGCATTTTACTCAGTTATTTGTGAATAGTGGTGTGGGATACTATTGGTTTGAACTGACCATCCTTCAAACTTCTCCTTCAAGCACAATCCTCAATTCTCCTTTCGTTGCCGTCGGGACAAAGTCAACTGACTGACTGACCATCACTGAAGACGATACTTGAACAAACATCAATGGGTACTTCGGTTCAGCCCTGGTATGAGCTGGTTCGCAGTGGTAACACAAACTCCTTGCGATGGGTCGGTATTTCAAAGCCCGAACGGGGCGAAAAATATGTACTACTCGTGAGCTCTAACAAAGGTGGAACTCCAGCGCTCTGCGGGTACGGTTGATTGGAAGAACTGAGGTTTCAGCCTGAAGGTGAGGTCTGAAGGATAATCAGTTTAAACTGATATATTTAACACGCAATGTGGACGATGATTACGCATAAATACACAAAATTGCATATGATTTCAGTGGTATGGCTAGACTGATTGGAAGTCTTTAGCCTTGTGTAAAAATTTACCGGGTTTTATCGGAAAATCATCGTGTGGAACCAACCAGCAAGCTCTGTGGTAATGTGGACACCACAGCCTGGCTCAGGGGATCTGAACTATTAAAACTGA